>JANHGL010002740.1:0-20690 GCA_024611195.1 Ceyx melanurus
GGGCCGCTCCGCGCTGCCGGCGGACAGAAGGCGGCTGCTGAAGGGGGAGCACCGAGGGGGTGTGTGCGGGCTCCGCGACCCCGCTGCTGCTCGTCGGGATGCGGAGGGAGCCGTGAGGCGAAGCCGGCAGGGGACGGGCGATGCTCCGCGGAGGCTCCGCGCACCGGCGGATTTAGGAGCGGCGGTGGAGCGCGGATAGGG
The DNA here is from genome assembly GCA_024611195.1 of Ceyx melanurus. Taxonomy (NCBI): domain Eukaryota; kingdom Metazoa; phylum Chordata; class Aves; order Coraciiformes; family Alcedinidae; genus Ceyx; species Ceyx melanurus. Next base: position 202 of record JANHGL010002740.1, read on the forward strand.
GACGGCTCCTGGGCCGGCAGCCACCCCCGGCCCTCCGCCATGGCCACCGAGGTGCTGTGCGGGCTCACCTTCCGACTGCTCCTGCCCGTGTGCCTCACTGCCGGTACGTCCCTCCGTGGGGTCTCCGGGTGCGGGTCCCGGAGCTTGCGGTCCTCGGGTGCGCGGCTTGTGCGGTGTGTGGGTGGGGGGGGGATGATGCTTCGCGCACCTTCCCGGCGATTTGCGCTCGCATTCCCCGAAACTTTACACTTTGCAGCTCACCCTTTCTTTCTCGAGGTTGTTAGTGAGGCGTTTGTGTTGCTCGCACGTGTGGCGGGGCTTTGCCCGGGGCTCCGCTCGGACGAGCTGCCGCTGGCTCCCGCGTCCCGCATCCCCCGGGAAGGCGTGAGAGAGAGGAGGGTTCGGTGCTTGCTCCCCAAGGCATTCCAGTTCTTCCTCGTCAAGGTTACTTTGTGAGCGTCTCTCGACTTTAATTTCAAGAGGGGGTTTGTTCTGTTTTAGAGCGAATTTTCAGTTGATTACTTAGCAGGCGGCCATCCAAGGGAACGAATTATTTTTGGACGGAGAACCGCGGTGTCCAGCCGTGGGTGAATATGTGAATATTAATCCGTGCCCTCCGCACAGTTCGCAAAGCAAACTCCTGACAAGCAACGATTACTTGTTAGATCGGACGACGGGCTCGCCTGGAAAGCCGCGATTCGGGAGGGCTCGGGGCTGGTACCTAGCGGGGAGAGGGCAAAGCGGGGTCGGGGATGGTACCCACCTCCCTTCGGTGCTCATCCCCTCGCCGCGCATCCTCCGCGGCCGCCGCGGGGCTCCCCGCACCGCTCCCGGCCGCCGCCAGCCCCTTGCCTTCGTGCACCGCAGGGGCTGCGGGGGCCGTATCCTACCCCCGGGGGTGCAGCTCTCCCTGAGGTCCCTTCCCGAGACACGCAGCCTTGCCAGGGCTTTGCCCTTGGCAGAATCCTCACTCGGCGTCCCTCGATTTCAGCATCGTCCTCCCACCCTGCCCCGGAGCTGCCCCTGGCTCTTGCTCCAGGTGCCTTCCACTGCCTCCGGGAAGGAGGATGTGGACAAGCAGCCATTGCAATAATCTGCGAGGAACTGGTGGAGTCCCCAGCAGTGGACGGTTTTAAGCTTCAGCTGGGAGTTGGGCCAGCTTGTCTAGCCCGAGCTTTTGTCGAGAAAGGTTGGACCAGGTGATCCTTGACCCTTTCCAAGCTGCTGTTCCATGATTCGATGGCCCCATCCTCAGCCCTAGCAGAGGCATGTGGGAGCCAGGGCACTCCCTGGAGCCTTGCGGTGCTTGTGCAGCTTTCACAGACTGGGAGTGAAAATGCACTTTTGCTGGAGGCAGTGAGGTGGGTGCAGTTAGTGACATGGAGACAGATTCCAGCAGCTGCTTTCCCCACTTTCCACGGCCTGTGACCTCCCTACAGGTCCCCAGCCCCGTGCTCAGGCCACCACTGGTGGGCCAAGGGGTGATGGAATCAGGTAGGTGTGTGGTAGATATAAGGTACCCCTGGTTTGAAACCTCTTGGGCCCTGTCCATATCTTCTTTACGAAAAATGGATTTTGGATGATGATGAATTTGCTGGAAAGACAACGTGGGGAGAAAGAAAGATTCTGGAAAAGAAGTTGTGTTCAGATAGACTTTTTGTGTTGCTCTACTGCCATCATATCTAGCTGTGGTGTTAGAGTAGTGGAGTTAAGGTTCTGTCAGGTGCTCAGGCTGGTTTCTGCCAAACTCCTGTATCCAAACAAGTTGAGATAAAATAGTTTGGCTGTCCTGACTCCTGATGCTGGTAGTGCAGAGGTGTTTTCGCATTGCAGTAATACCTCCACGGATCAGGACTGGTGGTGTCATGAGTTGCTGCTGGTTGTAAATCTCACTCATCAGAACTGGTGTTGTCATGAGTTGCTGCTGGTTGTAAATCTCACTCATCTGAAGATTAATTGAAATGCAGAACCCGAAGGAGGGACTTTCTGTCTTTAAGGATGAAAAAGAAATCCTACTGGGGAGCTTTTGGTGGGCTTTTTTGGAGCTTTTTGGGACCTAAAAGCTTGTTCAGTTGGATTTGAGAGAGAATCAGTAAATTAACAGTTTTTCTTTCACCATTTCTTTGTCCTGTCCCCTTTCCAAGCTGGCAGCAGAGTCCCCACCAGCTCAGCCCGCTTCACTTCTTTGTGCCTGCCCATGAGTGTTCAAAGCTCTCCTCCTTCAAAGCAGCATGTTGTGGGCTTCTGGAGAAAGGCTTTTTAGGGATCATACAGTGGAGGGCTGTGTTTCTGCACAGCTTCCACTGAAGTTACACCCAGAGCTGGCAAACCTGCCACGAGGACTCACTTGGCATCTCCGACCCCCGCCCGGGCAGTCACCGTGGCTGGCACTGCCAAAGGGGTGACACACTCAGTGGCTCTTTGGATTCTCAATCCACCCGTGTGTGATTTTCCCAGTGTTAGGTCACTGTTCTTTCTTAGCACGGGATGATAATTTGCTTTTCTGCTCAAAGAGGGGTTGGAGAGCCCTGCTGGGGTGTGTGGAGGGGCGACGGTACGCGAGGTAGAGACAGCTGCTCAGCTGAAAGGTGCTTCTTTAGAGGCTCTGGTTAATGCTTTAAATCCTTACTGCTTTAAATAGTTCACCTTAAAAGCAACTAAAATGAAATACTAATACTTGTTCCCTTTGCTGCTCTGAAATACTCAGCGTAACTGAGAAAACAGTTCCTTGCAGGAATTTTTTAGGCTCGGGTCTGTAACCCGGTGCAGGATGAGAACAACCTGTGTTTGGGTGTCTGCTGAAGACAACAAATTCAGCATGGACAAAATGAAATATTTGGAGCTTGAAAAGCTGCTTTGAGGCTTCTGATTTGAGAATTGATCCAGCATCATGTTATTTTCATCATCAAATCTTCAGTGTTCAGTCTGAGGTGAGCCTAAAGCTTAACCAGTAACTCCCAGTAGTGCAAACTACTACTACTACTACAAAACTTCTTGCAAACAAAGTCCTGTGTTCTGTAATATAACAGAGCTGAATCTGCTGCTGCTTATTTTAGTGAGATGGCTGCAATGTGATATTTTCCTGTATCATAGTAGTGAAATGCTGGATAAAATCTAAATTAATTAATGCAACGGAGGGAGCTTTTGGCACTGGAGGTGGGAAGTGGGCTTGTTGTGTTTTGTCTTTTGACATGAACCAGCCCTTTAACCTTGCTCATATGAACAGACACATGCACAATACAATTCCTGTCTCTGAAGTCAGGCATCAGAACAATCTTGTGCTAATTGCTTTCTTTGGTTTCTAAAGACTTGAACCGCAAAGTTGTGGTTTGCATCACTTGATAACAATTTTTTAATTATTCTGCTCCCACTTGTTTCACTTCAGACACAATTCATTAGTTTTAATCAAAATAGGATTATTTTCAAATGGGGTGCTGGGGTAAAAAAGGAGAAAAGTGCTGAAGAGAGAACAGCTCTGTCTGGTTTTCAACTGATGCTGCTGGATTGTGTGATGTCAGCAAATCAGCTCCCGTGGGTGAGCTGCCTGGCCAAGAGCTTCTGAGAAGTTCCACTGGCTTTCTGAACTCTTGGATTTTGACCCAGGTGAAGGAAGAATTGTAGGAGCTTTGAGGTTTTATAGTGGGTGGGGGGTTACAGGTGCTGCTGTTTGGTAACTGGCAGCAGGTAAAAAGCAAATCAGAGTTTTGTAGGTGACAGTTCAGCATTTAGTTGGAAGTTTTCACTTGTTCCTTCAAGCCAAATCTTTGAACTCCTGCTAAACAGTGGAAATCACTTTATTTCTTCTTTCAGTGGCTGTGATTTCATGTTATCAATTAATCAGAGTAACAATCTCTTCAAGATCTCAATGATGCATTACAGAGAATGTCTTAAAGCACACACAGTATTTTCAAAGCCACATATACTCAGTTGTTGGGAGTGTCTCAGTGGGACTGAAGTGCTTGGAATGAAGAGGTGGATTCCAGCATGTTTGGGTGCTCCTTCACTTCTAGCCCCAAATTAACAAGTATTGATGAAAGCATTGGAAGGGAATTACCTGCATTGCCACCCTACCAGGTACTAAAGTGTTAAAATGATTAATGAACTCTGTAATGCTGAGGCAGGTCTGTGGAATCAGCCACCCATGCTTGGATCAGGAATTTTTGGGTGCTTGCTGTTGATTTCACAGAGGTTAGCTGGGTAAAAATGATGGCACATTTCTTTTTGTCATTATGGTGGCATTGGGGAATATTTATGATGATGTTCTGAGAGGAATGGGATAAAACATCATGAGAGAGATTCATGCAGACATTTTCAAGCACTGTTGTTGTCCCAGAACACCCATAAAACTGTTAGTCACAGCAACTGAAAGTCTGGGGACCCCTTAATGTGTAGCATGATGGAAAAAAAAATAGAAAATGGGATGGCAGTTTGCACAAGAGCTCCTAAAATGGCTCTTTGGTTTCCTTCCCCAAATGTTTTGGACATTTCTCTGGCTTCTTGTATTGAAGGAAGTTTAGCCTCTAAAAAAACTCTATAAAGCAGTATAGTGGGTTTTTTCTCAGGGGGAGGGTTGGTTGGTTTGTTGGTTTTTTTCCTGTGCTGCAGCAGAATGATCAATATTTGTAGCTAAATCAATGCAGGTTTGTTTCCCAGGGTAAGAGTTTTCTGTAGCATCTCTTTTGTGGCGATCTCAGTGTCATTTTGGGGGATCTCTGGAGCTCAGCAGGTCAGAAGCTGGTAGTGTGCAGATAAGTTTTCAGGAATAAAAAAGGCAGGTGTTGCCAGCAGGAATATGCACCACAGAGTCCCCTAATTGTTGTCTTGTCAGAGAAACCAGCTGAAGGTTTGCACTGTTCAGAAGCTGAAGCCACGAGTTGAATTGTAGAATATCTTGATTTTGCTGCATTTGTTAGAAGCACATCCTCTGCTGCATTACCTCCAGGATGTGGTTGAATTAATGCACTTCTCCTGAGAGTCCTACCTGCCCATTTCCCCTCCCGGGGAGGCAGTTGGAAAACATTAATGTCACATTAAGGTTGCTATTCTGTGCCTTCATTTCTTTTATATCAGTAATTCTGAGCTGCTGTTAGCTTTGATAATACCCCGTGGCAATGAATTCCGTGGGTGAACTCCAGCAGGAATAAAAAAGGAATACTCTTGAATTCATTTTCAGTTTGTTGCCTTAGTAAATAATCCTTTGGATGGGAAAAAGTATGTATAATCACTTAAATCAACAACAGCCTAGCTTTCTGTTTACTCTAACACTTTAAAACAACATTTGCAAGGCATAAAATCAACCCTGTTAAGATGAACTGTAGAAATTAGCAGCTCTGAGCATTGTCCAGCTCTGCAGAGAAAGGGCTGGGGGTGATGTCAACCTGCCTTCCCCAGAAATGAAGAGTTTCAGGAGGCTGTACTTGGAGAGTTGGAGTCATTGGAGAGGGCAGCTTCTCCTCTGAGCTCATTCATGGAGTCTTCAGTTTGGAAGCTCAGCTGGAAATGGAGTAAAAGCTGAAGAAGTGAGTCTGTGTGTTTGTGAGCAATCCACCAATCACTCCCTTCTTGGCAAGATGCTGTAAAGCACAGGATTGCAGACATTACATACTCTGTCTACTGTTTCCAAGCCACTAATTTGTTAATGTAGCCTGACAGAACCATAACTTAAAGCTGAAGTATATAAGTGGTATTAGAGAGGGTCAGTTCTGCCCCTTGCTCTGAAGTTCATGGGAGAATTAAATTTATATTTCCTTAATAGATAAGGGGGGTAACGTTCTGGATTCTCACTGTGCCAAAGGGTGTGCAAACCCTAGGTGGGTCAAGGTGCTGAGCAAGTGCTCTCTTGTCCCTGCTCGTGCTGCTGCCAGTCACTAAACTGTACCCTGATGTTTGGGGTTTCTTGTGGTAAAAGATGTGCCAGTAGATAAATCAGCTCCTGGGTAATTTGAGGACCTTGCTCATTTGAGGACCTAGCCTCTAGGTGGTCTCTCTAGGGCAGAGTAGAGTGGGGGGAGAACCTCCCTCAACCCACTGCCCACACTCTTAATTCCCCCCAGGACAAAATGCTGCATCAGCAAATAGTTTTCTTCAGGTTGCAGTGCTGTCAGTTAAAGGAGTTCTGTTGTGATCCATGTGCTGCCAGCCAGAGAAGCTGCATGATCTTCTTGATCCTTCCTCCTCCTCTTTACATTTAACATGTCCAATTTCTGTTTAATTTAGACAAAAAAGATCTGTGAAGTGTGACCCTTCTCTCTTGTTAGCTAAATGCATCTGCATATGCAGTACAGTGCCGTGTGAATAATAAATACTGCTTCCAGAGCTTATTTTCTCTAAATCAAAAGAAAATCAATATTCAGCTTGCTTTATTTATTGGTTTGTTTGTTTAATTTTAATGCTTTGGGGAAAAGTGTTCTTAAAAACAAACCTTCTGGTAAAGATAATTAAATTTAGGACTTTCTTCCATCATTTCAGTGTAGAATTAAGGAAAAAAAAATCCAGAGTGGTCCTGTGTCTGTTTTTCTCATGTGAAAATCCATTTGAACTGTAAAAACCTTCATTTCCACAGTTCACACCTTTCTTCTTGGAAACAGAGCCTTGGATGTCATCTTCACACTGACCTTGTTGGTTGTTTTCTTCTGGAGTCTGCTCAGGGTCTCCTCTTAACAAAACAAAAGTGTCTCCTGTGGTTTTAAAGTTGGTTTTGTTGTTGGTTTTTGTTTTGTTTTTAACTATCTGAATGCAGCTGCTGATTAAGGGAGATCTGTGATTTAATTCCATGATAAATTAGATTATCCTTCTCCCCTGATGTGACACTTTCTCTCTTCCTAATCTTCCATGCTCTTACCCCACAGTACATTACATCCACCTCACTTGTGGGTGAAATAAGCATCCTATTCCCAAACATCCAGCACAGAAAACACACTGGATGGGGGAGAAAAACCTACTGAGCCACACAAGTCACATATACTGTGTACCACACAAGCCTTCAATGTACTCCCACCTCCTCCTGAAATGGATCCAATAATTGACTTCACCTCCTTGTTTAACGGCTGGTTGCTCTTAACAGTGAGCCCTGTAATGTTCAGAAGGATCAGCATCCAGTGATGTTGCTTTTCCATCACTCTTCTGCAAGTGATGCCTTTGTTGTGAGCAGAGCCCCATGGCTGAGAAAATTCACCCTGCTTTATGCTTCCTCAACCCAGTCCAGTTTTTCTTGCCAAGTGTTAAGGTTTTGATTTGACCTTGGAAAAAAAAAGTGTCTGTGTGTATATTCTGAGGCAAAGTACAGCCCAGAAATCCCATGTATAGATGCAATTTTAGTGATGTGAAGTATTTTACAACGCCCTTCTGCAGTGTTTAACCTGTCAGACGTTTGTTCTTATTCAACTGAGTCAACAAACTCCATCATTGTACCCATCAGAGCACAGAAAGATCAAAACCTGTTTCTCACAGCTTTTCATTGTCACCTGCAAACACAGCATCACCTTCACCTGAAGACCTCTACAAATGTGTTTCTTATTTAATGAAAGCAAAACAAAACATACTCTTTATGTTTAAAAAGATCCTTGCAGTTTATTGCACCACTGCAATTTTAAACAAGAATTGCTTGTGTGAAATAAGCCACTTTCAACTCCTCCTGTTCAGATGTTCTTTTCTGTAACCTCCCCTTGTCAGGGGGCTGTTGTGGGGTACCCCCAAAGCTGCCTTGTCTTGAGCCCTGGTCCCACAGCTTCTCCTCATGGGGCCTTCTGCTCTGTCCCTGACTGTCTGGAGTCCCTCCCCAGGCTTGTTAAATTTAGCAACTCACTTCTTGCCCTGAGACAGGTCAGATTTGTGTGTGCTGCTCCAGAAGTGGTTTAATGAGGGCTAAGAGGAATAAGACCCAGAAAGTAGACTTTGACCATAAAAGAAAAAACAAAACAGAACAAACTCAGAACTTGTAAACTGTGATTAAAGGATCATCAGTCAAAAGAAATTGATGTTGGATATTGTATCTGAACAGTCAACAAGGCAGAACATGAAGGAATTTCTCTGTCTCCACTTTGATTTAAGGTCCAAAGTATTTACAATAAATCTTAACATGAAAGTGTGCCTGTGTTCTTCAGGGTGTCCTGGATATGGCTTTTGGGCTTTGATTCCAAACTCTAGAGCAATGCTGAAGAGTTTCTTCCCTCTTCTCTCCCTGGAAGCTCCAGTCTCAGAGGGTGCAGTTGTCCATTCTCCATGTCAAGGCTAAAGAGGTGAAGCAGCATCTGTAGGGCAGTTGTGATTTGCTGTGTTAACACACACAGTGTGCATCCAAAGGCTCAGGAAAGGTTGAACTTTGCATTCCTCAGCTGGAAGTGCTGGTTATTAATGAGTGTTGTTGTGTAGCATTGGCACAGCCATCTGTCACTGACTGGTGCTGAACAGAATGATGAATTCATACAAGACCTGCCCCATTTCTTCTCCATTTCAAGAACTCTCCAACCCTGGCATTCTCTAAGGGGCTAACTAGCCAGTAAATTATTGGCATTATTTTCCCAGCCATCTCGCTCACATACTTGAATATTTTTAATTAGCCAGTATTTCTTGTTATTCTGCAAATCACTGACAGCTAATTTGTTTTAAAACCACGGGGAAACCAAATCAGCCCTGCATGTTTCTGCAGCACATTCTTTCCTCCTAGACAATCTCGTGTAGTATTGACAAATGACTTTTAGCAGTAGTTATTTTACTGTTGGGTCACAGTTTTGAAACCAGCTATTTGAAAAGCTGCATGTGGATGTATGAAACACTCAGTGCTTGTCATTCACTGAAAATCTTGTACTGGGCTTTATAGAATGAATTGTTAGCATTTTTTTTTTTCCTGAAAACAGCAGGATTGATGGGTTTCTTGGCCTGCAGTGTTGCAGAGGGCCAACCCCTGTATCAGAAATTCCTTTCATTCTGCAAGAAACATGGGAGAAGTTGCAGTTGAACCAAGGGAGAAGTTGAATTGTTCATGACCTGTGGTGTAACCAGCCTTCAGAAGCTAAAAGGCAACTTGTTGAGAGCAGAAGATCCACCTGACTCCTGTTGTTTTCCTCCTGTGCACATCTGCCCTTGGGCAGGAGGAGATTCCCACATGGAAAACAATAACTCTTGTTGTATTTGGAGCCACCCAGATGATTTTCTGAGGACTATTTATGTTATTAACTGCTGTAATCATGTCCTCATGTCTTCCAGTCACTTCTCATTTGCATTTTCACCACCTGCATCTGTTGCTCCTTCTTTTCTTTGGGAGATTTACACCACCCTCTGTGCACCACTACAAATAAAATAGGTGCTGTGTTGTCTGAGCTTATCACACTCAGATACTCTTCATATTTGGTTGCCTGATTGGGCAGCCTATTTAACCTGTTCCCTTATGTCTGTGTACAGGGAGTGAGTCAAATCTTCCAGAGATGAGGAGAAGGAACAGCATTTTACAAGCTGATTTACTAAAGGTAGTAAAGGAAATCAGGGTAAACATTCACTATTTGCACACATCATACCATTATTTTCTCTTGAGGTGGTGGTTTTAAAGTGTTTTAAGGTAATTAATTTTTATAGCAAATTGTGGTTTTTTTTACTGGGATAGGTACAATTTTATTTTTTGACATGTCGCTGTTGGTGCACTTGGTTCCTTAACTGATTTTAAAACAGCAACTTTCAGGTCATCAGAATTTTAATACATGATACAAATGGCCTTTTAGAATATATATATATATATAAAAATATATATAAATTTTTTTTTTTTTTTTATCAAATGTAATGATTCCCTAGGCAATTGTCCAAGAACAAGTGTTGCCAGAAGGTCACTCAGGCCAGTGTCTTCATGCCATGAATTAGGTAACATATAAAGCACCATCTCATCTTGGCTGAAAACAAAATGAGAAAGAAAACTGCTTGTTTTTGCTGTGTTGTGACCTGAGATAACTTGGGCACAAGAGGAGGAAAGTGTCTTTCATGAAGTGGTTAATCCGAACTGCAGGAGAAGATGCTACTGGTGTTGTTCAAAGAGCTGTTGTTGGCACATTAGAGGGAAGTTGGTTGTTTCATGTTGGTTTTTTATCAGTGTCCTGGTAGAAAACATCACCTTTGAGGACACTGGTGCCAGGCTAGACTCTCATCACCTCTCCTCAGGAACAAGGGAAAAAGATTCCTTAGGCTGGCCTTTGCTGATGGCCTTTTTCCTTCTGTTTTATCTTTCCTGGCTGCTTGTATCCAGAAAAAAAACTCCAGGGCTCTTGGGGATGTTGAGTGTTCTGAACAAAACCACAAGCAAATTGCCTCCATCATTTCAGATTCTCCTGTGCACTTTCCTTTATGTGTTTTTGTTGGTGGCCATGCAAAGATTGCACCTTTCCTTGCAGTTCACCCCAGCTCCCTGCCTGTCACTTTTGGATGTCCTGCTGGGAGTGAGGGGCCCAAAACTGACCCCAGGATTGGAGCTGCAGCCTCCCCAGTGCCCAGTCCAGGGGGACAATCCCTGCCCTGGTCCTGCTGCCCACACTGGTGCTGATACCAATGGCCTTGACCTTGTAGCATTTGAATCTTGTGTCTTGCATTGATTTCTTGTGAGTTTTGAGTGGTCATCATCCCACAGTAACCATCTGTCTTCTTTTTTTGGAGATACTGTAGGTCAAATATAGAACGAGCAGTGCTGCCTGAACTGTCTTCTCATTTATAAACAATTTTAGCTACAAGATCTGTTTCTTGGAGTCAGAATTACTGGGAGTGGTGATATGAAACAATTATACCCTAACAATTTAAATGATGCTTCTGTAAGAGAAGTCAGAATCCTTTGACATTATTTAATAGTCAGGGACAAATAAAGTAAGGCTTTTTTGCCAGCTTATTGGCCATCTTATTGGCTTTTGGAGTCAACTGATTCTGGCTTGCATTAGAAAAAAAGAAATTAAAAAACCCACCAAATAAACAAAAAAGTGTATTTTTTTTCCCCTAAAAGTTATTCACAGGTATGTTTTCCTTCCCCTTTCCCACTCTTCTCTCCACTGTGTGTCCCTCTGGGCTCTGTGGAGGTCTTTGTGATGCTCACACATCTGGTCTGCATTCCTGCTGCTCTCCTTCCTCCTCAGCCCCCTGGGTGTGTGATGTCCCATGATGAAGGGGACAGAACAAAGTAATGGCTGTGGCAGTTTAGCACTGGCTTCTCAACATTTGCTCAGAGCAGTGGTGTGAGTTGCCATGGGATGGGGGGACTTCAGAAAGTGGAGAAACTGCTAGACTCAGGACCTCCCTGTGCTTCCCAAGCTGGGCTGGATGTGGTTCCTGAGACATGGTTCCAGCACTCAGCCCCATGGTTAATCAGCCAGGGATGGCAGCTGGGGCTTTGTTTTGCCCAGGGAACAGTCTGCTCAGTGGCAAGTTACATCTCTCAATTGTATTTTCTGCTTTCAGAGCAATATTCCCTTTCTTCTGCTTTGCAGCAACTTGAAGAAGAAAAACAATGTCATGACCACATAGAGGTACTTTTTATAAATTAACTCCAACCTTGTATTTTTCAGGAAATTAGATTTTTCTTGGGAACATTATTTGAGTCATCTCGTGTCTCACTGGGTGATGACCTTACTGTGCTAGAGCAGCAGTTCAGTCTTTCAGTTTCTTCTTCCAGGACATGTAAAAATAATTAAGTGGTGCTGTCATACAACAGCTAAAAGGGTTCATACGAGAGCGTTTGCTCTGGGTTTCATATTATATCACTGAAGCAATTTCAGTTTAATAAAGTGCTCTACAAGCCTGAAACTTCCATTCTGATTTTTTTTATTTTTTTTTTGAGACTCTGGAAATTAATTTATTAACATTTACCTTTTGTTGTTGTTCAGAGAGAGAAAAGTTGCTCGTTTCACTCAGTGCCTGCATGTTTTAGGATGAGGATTCTTGAATAAATTTTCCAAGCAGTAGCTTGGTAGCTTTGCTTTCTCATTTATTTCTTTTTTTAAGATGAACATTTTAAGGCAAAGCTTGAAGATGGGTTTATTTCAGTGAAAACCTGCAGGAGTTTTAAACCCTTAACTTGCTCTGAGGGTCCTGCACGTTCCTGTTCCTGAAAACTAGGACGTGTTTATCTGGCCAACTGTGAAGTCCTGAAATGAGATGAACTGTTGCAGTCATGGCTGCAATGCTCTGGGGACTCCTTAGCCTGGGCTCCACTGGGACACCAAATCTTTGCTAGAAACTGTTGATTTTGTTTGGAGCAGTTCTCAGTAAACACGTTGCTTTGATTTGATACGTGCAAAACCTCCAGCTCAATTTGCAGTTGACAGCCACAGGCAGCTGAGCATTGAAAAAGGAATCACCTTCATCCTCAGAAAACACTAAATCATGCACCTCATGCACCCTGTCTCTTCCTCAGGAGACTTTCCCTGGGTGCCCCTGCTCTGGCAGGGGGTTGCACTCCATCACCTCCAGACCTCCCCTTCCCACCCCCACCACCCTGTGATTCTGTGCTACTTGTAGCTTGTTTTGTTGTTACACTAAGGTTGTGGAACACTGGTAACAACTAAGTGCCCTTTCTGCTGGCACTCCAAGGAGCAGGGTATATATTAACAAGAAGCTGCAATGAAAAATGCATGAAGTGCCCGGAACTGCTGCAAGCTCAGGGTGCTATAAACAGAGCCATGATAACCTGCTGCACTGAGAGCAGCTCTTTCTGTGCTGAGGCATCAGCCCATCCTACTGCCAGAAAAAGAAAGGAAAAGGCAAGGAAATCCACACACCCCTATCCATCTCCACTTCAAAAGCAAACTTTTGGGTTGCCCCTTTTTTTGCTTCCCCAAGCTTTCCATCACGAAAATAATCCCCTGCTAACTCCCAGTATAGCTACATCATACTGGTTGTGTTCAGTCTGCTAATAGAACCAGCACTTGGTTAAAGCCACTCAGCCCCATTGACACCAGTTTGTGTCATTGGTATTGAGCATGTAGTCATTCTTTTTGTGGAATTAATAAACATCATCCCCTTCCTGCTCTTCCAGGCTCATGCAGTTCTTCTGGGAGTCTGGTTTCTCTGTGCTGCCTGTACCTCCCAGCTCTGTGTTATTAGCAAGCTTCATTATCACTCATATTTTAATTGCCAAGTCAACTTAAAAAAAAAATAAATAAAAATAGTAAAGCCTGTGCCAAGATCTGTCCTTGAGGAACTCTGCTAATGACCTTCCTGCAGCTGGAGAGTACTTCCAGCATTACTTAGATCACTTCTCCTCTAGCCACTTCCATTTTAGACTTTTAATCCTTGTTTTAATTCATTTCCCATGTAATATTTTATCAGGCACTTTAGCGAAGCTGAAATAGAAACAGAGACCTCCTGCAATTGTCTAGACTGGTTAAGAGCAATGATCTGTGGGTCTGCTTTTGGTAAAGGGGAGTTTTACAGCTTGCTGGGGCTGTTTTCTGTCCCTTTGGAGCTGTTGGGAAGATTCTGAGTAGAATCCAAACCAGGCTGATAACATTTTCCTTTTGCTTTTCATTTTCCCTAGATATTTGCTCTTCTCATGCTGATTGATTAGAAGCTTCTCCTACCAGATGAGCTTTATTCCTTAATTCCTCCAGCATCAAAAATAAACATTATTTTACCCCTTGGTTTAAACATGTGAAACATCTTCAATTTCTTTCTTTTATTGGTCTTCATTATGTTGTTGGCTTTTGTGCCCAATGAAGATTTACTGTAGATCTCCACCTAGACTTTCTTCCAGCTGCTAATGCTATTTATATATATATTTTTTCAAACTTATAGTCAGTGGGTTGAGCAAATTCATGCCTGTCTCCTCTGTTTGGCCCAGAGGAGATTTCCACCAGACTGAAATTATCATGCTGGCTATAAAAATGATGAAAAAAAAAAGGCAAAAAAAAGGCAATAAAATCTAAAACCTCTTGCTGCAGAGGGGCTGAATAACAGGGAGGTGTCACCCATCGAGCTGTCAGAGGTGTGGCTCTTCCATTATGCAGGCTGTTGACTGCCTGTCATCACCAACCTGCTGCACTGTGTGCCTGCCATGCATGTCCCCATGGCCTCCGGGGGTAACCACCACAAAGGTGGCATCAACAGCTGTGCACCTGGGTGTGCCAGCACCCTCCTGCCATTCAGCACTGCTAGGGGGTGCTGACAGATGGACTGAATGAGCTGCCTTTGGAAACCACCTGCAAAGAAACGCTCCCTGGCCACATTAATAATTGAAGAAAGAGGTGAGAAAAAGGCATTATTCAGATAAAGGGGGATATTCTTATGGATTTCTCTGTGGAGATTTGTCTGCTTGCTTCAAGCCAATCACAAAGGGTTGCTAGAGAGGACAAGTGAAAATATTTGCCCTGTTTATTTGGTCTAGTCTAGAACATCTGATAGTTCTGCTCTGGAAATAAGGATTCTTAAATTCCTCTTAGCTAGAACCTCCTGGATAAATATATTTTCCAATCTGGGAGAAAATTCCTTATTATTTTCAATGTATGCTCATATTCCATATTATTTTCAATATGCTCAGCTGTATATGAGCATACAAAGAAAATATTAAGTGAATATCTGGGGAGTGGGGGGGAGAGGAGGCTGAAGTGCAAAGCTGAATTGCCATCTGTTTTCTTTTAAACCCCTAAATTGCAGGTGCAGGTAATCTACTGCCTTTTCCAAACACATTCCCACCTGTTTACATCGTTCTCTGTGGGCCAGTGACTGGAATTTTTATCCTGCATGATGCAATGAAGGCAGCTTAGAAAAGGAGAGGGGGGGTGTAAAAAGAAAATTAATGACATTTTGACTTTTCTTTGAAATGCAATAGTGGAGCATGTAATTCAAGGTAAAGTTCTTCCAAGTAAACTGCATAATGCTGATTTTCAGCCTTTTTTCATTTGCAAAAAACCAGATTTTTATAGTTTTGATGTGTATAATCTTATTAAGAATTACAGGTGTATTGCAGGAAGGTGTTAAGGAGAGCAAATCTGATATCAGAAAGGAATAGAAAACTTGTGAAATTCCACACAGAGTGTTTCTTATTCCCTTCCACCCTCTTTGTAAGAATGGGCTCATGTGCAACAGGGTGCAAACCCAGTGTATAAACTGCTCACAGAATCCCAGCGTGGTAGGGGCTGGGAGGGACCTCTGGAGAACATTGAGTCCAAATCCCTGCCAGAGCAGGACAGAACTAGAGCAGCTCACTCAGAAATGCATCCAGACAGGCCTGGAAAGTCTCCAGAGAAGGAGACTCCCCAACCTATATCATTTGATATACTGAAAAATAAGAATCCCAGGGCAAAAATTAATTTTCAAAGCACAGGAAACTTGGGTTATATACTTGAGATTAGTCAGTGTTTACTTGCCTGATGCCAAGGTCAGAGAACATCCTTATGGATAAGAGATTAAATGCAGAAAGCTTGCATGGAGTAGGAGTTGAATAAGTGGATTAATTGTCAACAGATGTTAGTTTAATTACAAGCAGGCTCCAGTGGTGACTGCACTGATGGGTTTGGGGTGTTACAGAACCTCATGGGCCTGAGCTTCAGCTCTCCTGCAGCAGATCAATCACACATTCCTCACAGGAATTAATTGAGGGTGAAGCTATTGGAAAGAACATGAAAAATAGTTTTCAATTAAACATGAAGCTCATTCTAGAAGGAGGTAGAATATCACCTAACTTGGGAGCAGTGGGAATAATTAGCCTGCAAATAATCTGTAATATCGAACCAGCAAGATCAAGGTGGTGTGAGCAGGTGAAAATAAGGTGCTTTCAACTGGACAAAACAGATCCTTTTTGAAGTGTTTCATTCCTGAAACTGAGGTGCCAGTGAGTCTCCTGTGCTGATCAGTTCAGTGCATCACTGAAATTTCAAGCTTCTGTAGGTGGCACAAGTGCTTAGAGCCTCTCTTCAGCTGAGACATGAGCAATATGCTGTGGAGATTCCCCAAACCCTCTTTGTGCAGAGCTGTGGAATGAATCAGGAGGTATTTCTACTCACCAGAGCCACCAAAAAAACCCCCTTGTAATTGAAATAACAACCAGCTGGCCTGAAGGTGCCTGGTGGTGAATATCTGTGACAGGGTTTTATGTGCAAACTATCAAATATCTTATGCAAAAAATCCACTGCAGCAAAGCACCACAATGAATTTTGTTAATGGCTGATATTAAAAAGGGAGATTTTGGACAGAGAAAGTCTTACCCGTTGGCATTTGCAGCCCTTTTGAAGTGTCAGCATGGGAAATCATATGAGATGTGAACTGTAGCTCTGATTCTTTTAATATCCTTTTAAAAAATCTGGTTTACATCACATTCATTTTTACATTTGGCTGTATTAGTGCAGCTGAAGTTTTGAAGTCATAGTGGTGAGCCTTTAATTTTCAACTCAAGTTACAGATTAAGAAAGATACAATTAATGCCTGTGTCTAGATTTTTGTCTTTAATCCATCTGACATTACTCAGGGTGTAATTTATTAGTAATAATGGCTCGTCTCCTTTAAAGGTTTAGCTCTCTGTTGTAATAAATTTCCAGACCTGGTTTCCCAGAGTTTATTTAAATATTCATTAAAAATTGCCAATGCAAAATAACATTTGAACTCTAATGGGAAACTTCTAACTCTGAGCTTGGCATGTGAGCCATGGGAAGCCACAAATGAGCTGTGTGGATACTGAAGATCCAGGATCTTTCCAGCATGTGCACCCACTGAAGTGTTGATACTGGGTGAGAAGCTGAGATTTTGGGGTCAGAGAGCTGTGATAATTTACCACAACCTGGCCTAAGCTGTCGTGGGAATTCAGATTTTTTCCTTTTGCTGAGTCTCAGGAGGGACCATGTGGTTGTGTCCCACTTCTGCTCCACTGGGTTGAATTAGCAGTAGGTGTTGGTTGGTGCAAGAGAAGAGTGGTGGGGTAGGTAGGGGGGAAAAAAGAGGCAGGAGAAGGAACTCCAACCAGTTAGATGGCAGTTTGGATCCTGTCTGGGAGCTGCAGCCTCCCACTGTCTGTATTTTCCACATCAAAATGCAATCAAAACTCATTTTCTTCAAGTCCAAAGGACTGCAGAGAGGAGAAAAACAAACAAACACAGAAACTTTTCTGCTGGAGACAATGTTCTTCATGCAGGAAGATCTTTTTACTGCTTAACTTTCAAGCTATCCATGGGAAATTCTAATTTTCAGAAGATTTGGGAACTCCCTGAGCTCCATAAAGGCACCAACCTCTTCTCCAGTGTGTGTTGATTCAGAAGGTGAGCAATGCCATCATCATCATGACCTTTTCTTCAAAGTGCTCTTCTTCCAGTTATCATTTCAGCAGCTAAAAACTTGGGACTGGCTACTTGCTGCAGAAATGGGTGAGGTCTGGAGCAGAAAAATAAGGCTGGAATGGGGAGTAGTTGGGCAAATATGAAGAAGAAGTTGGTTAGACTCATTTGGCTTGACAGTGAGGCCATGGTGAGCAAGAGGAGTAGAATTTAGGAGGGTGGGGGGTTGTTAGGCACCTTGGGTTCAACTTTGATTTTCAGAGCACAGGTCTTGTCTTGAGGAATATGAAGAATTAGATGTTGCAGATGAAGTTGTCATAAATACCTTTCAATTACCTAGCTTATTTTTTGCAAGCTTTCATAGGAACAATTGTCTGCTTCACTTCCACTCTTGCTCAAAAATAATCTTTAATCCTTAGCCTCTGATGTGCTGATCAATGTGAGAAATAAATTGTGTGTGTGCCTGTTTCACAGACAAAAGCAAGTAAATCATCAGTGTTAAAATTCTCCTGACTTCTCCCAGTCAAAATACACTTTATTCCCATAGTGTGATGTCACCTGCATGACCATGTCTGAGATTTATCTCCTAAATAACTCACATTAGCTACTATTTCATTTTTGCAATATCCCAATCACATTTTTTTCTTGTCTAATACCCCACAGTACTATTCTGGAACAAGATTTGTAGCAAATCTGTTCAGGTTTTTGTTTCAGCCATGTTGAATTCAGGATGAAGAGGGAAAAGATAATATTTTTTCTTCATTCCCAGAGAAATTTCTGCATTTCAGAACACTTTGGAAATCAATCAGTGAAGAAACCAGATATCTATGAAGCTGTGAAGAGTTAATATTGACTTTTTTTTTTTAATCAAGTGTGTGAAAGCAGTGGGTGATTTAATGATTTCACTGTAAATGAGTCTAGAATGAATTGGAAATTAGTCTAGAATGAATTGGAAATTTGTGTTGGATGAAAATAATTGTCATTATATAAATAGGAACTATGTGATAATTTATTGACACGTTGGATATATTTGAGTATTCGAATGATAGAGAGCTGATGGGTTTTAACCAAGTAGCAGTGGAGGGTGGGTGGTTTCCCTTCTTTGTTTGCTGAAATTTCAGCCAAAATGGAAGTGAATGAGTCACATCTTCTCTGTGCTTTTGGTTTATACTGCTAGTGGAGGATGCAGTGGAACTGATGAATGAAATGGGAAGGTGCAATGTTGCCTACAGGAGAAGCTGCTGGCTCCATAGCCAGGGCACTTCCATTAGATTTTGCTGGCTGAAGACTTGCCTCTCAGTGGTTTGAAAAGCAGGAATGGAGGAAAACTTACCAGAGAGGTGAGGAAGTAGAAAAAGCAGCAATTACAGTAATAAAAGAATAATACTACTAATAAAGGAGCTAATATCAAGGCATGCAGCTCAGAGGGTACTTAGCTCTTATGTTTTCATTTAAAAAAGCTATTAAGCTGTATTAATCAATAGATTTTAATGCTGCTTCTGCCAAAGGCAGAATGGGATCTTCAATTCTAAGCACCTGCAGATTCTTGTTTATTTTTGACAGAATAGGATCTTCAATTCTAAGCACCTAGTTTCTTGTTTTCCATGTGCACAGAGATATTGATTTAAAGACAAACTCCTTAACATTTCTTTCCAAGCAGCATATTTCCTCAGCCCCAGCTGAGTATTGCTGCCTAATTCATTGCACTAATCATAGCAATTAGGGCTGAGCCCAAACAGAAGCTGCATCTGAGGAATGTCCCAGTGCATGGTACTGTCTGAGGACTGGAACTTGTCATTTGCTGTCATGGCTTCAGCTGCAATCCAGGATGACAGAGTTCAGTGTCCTGCTGCTCACTTTGAAGGGTTAGGCTCTAATTCTAACCTAGAATTCGAATGAAATACATATCTTTCCAAAAAAGAAATAGATTTATTCTCAAGGGGACTTGAAATTTGCAGCCTGTCAGGAAGGGGAGTGTTGTTTGCAGGTAAGGCAGAGTGAGGAGGTGATGTTCATGCAGATTTGAAGGTAAGAAGAACTGTTGCTTGTTTATTAAAAAAACAACAAAGCAACAAAAAAAAACCCACAAAAAACACCTTTTACATGGAAATGAAAATTTTTTTTGCCTTTTTCCTTTTCTGCCTTCCTTTCCTTTTCATTTCCTTTTTTTCCCCCTGAATTTCCTTTCTTCCCTTTTATTCTTCCCTTTTTTCTTTTTTTTTACCTCTTTCCTTTTTTTACCTCTTTCCTTTTGTCCTCTTTCCTCTTTTTCCTTTGTTTCACTCCTTTTTCTTCTCCCTTTTTTCCTTCTCCTCTTTTTTTCTTCCTTCTCTCTCCTCTTTTTTCCTTCCTTCTCTTTTTCCTTCCTTCTCTCTCTCCTCTTTTTTCCTTCCTCCTTCCTTCTCTCTCTCTCCTCTTTTTTCTTCTCTCTCTCTCCTCTTTCCTTCCTCCTCTCCTTTTTTCCTTCATTCTGTCTTTTTTTCTCTCTTTTTTCTTCCTTCTCTCTCTCCTTTTTTTCCTTCCTTCTCCCTCTCTCTCCTTTTTCTTTCATTTTTTTCCATTAGAGCCCAAGCTAGAAGAAACAAGAGCTAAATGCATCCTATGTATGACTTCTTGCAGTTGTGGCTGCACCTGATGCCAAAGCTGATCTCAAGCTTGATATAGTTTTGAGGCTTTCTATAGCAGTTGCTTTTTTTTATAGAGTAGACCTTCTTTTCCCTGCCCTTGTAGGATTTTCTAGAGAAAGGGAAGTCATACATTGCCACCAAATTTCTACTCATCTGCTCAAATGTAGTTTCTAGATTCCTGGCTGGTGGTAAATCCATCAGTAACACACCTCAGACTGGTTTGGGGAGTGGGATTCCTGGTGAGGAGCACAAGAATGGACTATTTCTTCAATTTAGGCATCAGCTCACTGAGTAACCCGGGACATCTTCTCCCTCTTCCTGCTCTTCACATAGCTTTGGCTGGAATCTTCCTCCCTGCCACAGTCAGCCAATTAATCTCCCTTAATCTGGACAGAGATCATTAACTTTGCTCCCCAGTAATACTCTCTGAACTCCCTCCAGTGTTTTGTTAGCATTTCAGCAGGCCAGAACTCAATGGTTGTATCCAGGCTCAGTGAAACACGAGGGATTCTTTAACTGAATGCCATCTTAGATAAAACATCATTTAAATGTAAATATCATGATGGAAAGAGATGCCACAGACCAGCTCACAAGTTTGCATCGGGTAGTACTGATGGCTAAAGAGTAGAAATACCTATAT
>JANHGL010002740.1:20790-31206 GCA_024611195.1 Ceyx melanurus
AATACCTATATATAATTATATAAATAATATATATTATATAATTATATTAATTATATCAATTAAACATAAATGTGTCATCAGTTGTGTTAGAGCTTCAGCAAGGTGGGAGGAAGCCAAGCTGCTCATCATCACAAGGAAGGACAAAGTCATCTCTCTTAATATGTGATGACTTTTGATCTCCAAATATTGAGATAACCAACATTTACCCTGGGGATAAAATATACTTGAAATACTGTATCATTCCAGCTGCTCTTGAATTATTGATTCAGCTTGGTTGCTATTTACCTGAGCCATCCAGGTGCACTGTGACAACATATTCTTGCAGCAGGATATTTTTGCTTCAGTCTGGGGTGTGTGCACATGCATCAGTCCATCATCTTTATCTTTACTAGAGGGAGAGTCTTTGGGTTTCATTTCTTTGGTGCTGCTGCTGGTTGTGGATCAAGAACAAACGGGGGGAAAAAAAACTGGTTCCAGGAATAGCTAAAGTGCAGCATAAAGAATTGATTTCTGCTTATTATAACCTTGATGCTCTGCATCTGAAATTCACCAAAACACACCCTAAGTTTTTGTTTCAATGTCTTCATAAAGTAGTCATATGCTTCTTCAGAGTCCCCTGAGATGTAGCACAGAGTGCTCTGGGTTGGAAGGGATCTTTCAAGGTCACCCAGTCCACCCCCCTGCAGGGAGCAGGGCCATCTGCACCCAGAGCAGGATGCTCAGAGCACCAATCTCCCCTGGGATGGTGCCAGGGCTGGGGCAGCCACCACCTCTCTGAGCCAGGCTCTCGTCACCATCAGTGCCAAAAAGTTTGTGGACCCAGCAGTCCAGAAGATGTGGAGCTGAGTAGAGGAGGAGAATCCCCTCCCTCAACCTGCTGGCCATGCCACTTCTGGTCTTTTCGGTATCAGTAGTATATATCCTGGCCTTCTGGAACCTTCCTGCATGCCCCTATGCCTGAGGGCACAATCTCAGTGTCTCAGAAGTGTCTGCTGCTCCTCTGGATCCAAAAGAGTAAAAATAGAACCAAAATAGTTGTTGTTTTTTGGTGACCAGAATCTTAACGTGGCTGAGTGTTTATAGAGAAATGGATTGAAGGAAAACAAGTCAAGAATAACATCTTTTAAAAGATCTTGTCTCTGCTAGGATTCCAAAGAATAATATTTGTCCTTTTATTGTTGTTCTTACGTGGATTAATAACGGGGCCAAACAAGCTAGTTCAAGAATACCAAAATGATGGCAGGACTGCAGTGCTAATTGTTTTCCTGCTCTTGGTACTCTACTTTTATCAGAGCTGATGCTTCATAGTGAAAGAATCCTGGACTGGAGTTCTTCCCTGTCTCCATTTGCACGAGCAGATGGACTTCACTTCCAGATGAAGGGATCTGAGTTGAAGAAATGTGCCTGACTCTGTTTAGCTCTCTACAAAGAACAGTTTGACTTCTTGTACTTTGGTGAATGGAAGTTTGCCCAGGTTAAGGGCTTCAAGATTTGGCTGGATGTTTATTTTAAGTCCTCATTTCCCAGACATAAACGACTCTAATAGCAGCATCCAGACATTGGAGAATATGCTGCCATTGTAGGGTTGTTTTTTTTTTGCAAGCTCTGGATGTGCTTTGACTGAAAAGCCACCACAGATGTTTGAACTTGAAAGTGAATTTACTCCTCCTGAGCAAAAACCTTTCCCACGTTGCAGAATGTTTTCCCCTCTACCTGCTGGACAGGTCTGGTGTTGTTCTGAGGGGGATTTTTGTCCTCCCACCTCATCTGAGCAGAGTGATGAAGCATTAGAGGCACAGGTTGTGTTTTTTCTCCTTATTCTCAAGTGAATTTGGCCATCAGATCACAAATGTAGGGTTGGAAGGGGTCAAGAAGAACTCCTTGGCTACTGAAGGAAAAATGACTTAAAATGAGATATAATTTCATTATTGTGTCTGAGACCTCTGCCACTTTCAGTACCATGTGTAGCTTCCACAGGCTTGGTTGTGTTTCTGTGTTTAGGTTGGTTTTGGTTGGATTTTTTGTTGTTTGTTGGGTTTTTTTTCAGAGAAACACGAAGTGCAGGTGGCTGAGGTGGAATGTTTGGGTACCATCAGCACCCAAGTTTTACGAAGAGTAAGGATTTCTTTGAGTTCAGGAGTTCTGATTTTGAAAGAAGCATTGATTTAGAGCTCAGCTGTTAATTCTTGGCCTATAATTTTTTTAAAAATAAGCATAAAAATGCAAAAAGCCTTTTAGATGTTGAATTTGGAGGGAAGTGATGTTTCCTCACTCCCAGCATCTGAAGCTAATTTGAAATCTACTGATTCTGCTGCCTGCAAATAAACTGAGAGTCTGATTCAACATCTGGGCAGGGTATTATTTTTGGAAATCCCGTGGACCACTGAAAAAAAAAAAAGTAAAAATGGAGTGTAGGACCCACTTTACTTCTCTGCACAGGGTCGTGGAGGAGAATGGAAGCTTTCTTCTGAAATGGCAGATTTATTCTGCAGAGATCTCACAAAAAAGGGTGGGGGTCAGGTTCCAGTTGCCAACTTTTCCTAACCACAAAACAGGATGGGCTCCCCTCTCCCCAGTCCTTGTAATAATCAAACCATTCATACTTGTTTCAATCAGCATTTGATTTTTTTATTTTTTTTTTCAAGCTCTTCAAATGTTTCTTGGCTAAAAGCTGATAAATGGCTTTTAGCTTCCTGGGTTGACATCCATCTTCAGGCCAGTGATTGCATCTTTGGCAGGAGAGAGGAGCTAAGCCAACAAAAAAGAATAGAAATGGAATTAATCCCTCTCGTGTCACTACAACAAAGATCTTGGGTGCTTTCTGAAACCAAGCTGTGACTCTGAGGAATCACATCAGCCCCTTCCCTACCTGTGCTCTGTATCAACATCAGTTCTTCACTCCCTGTGTTCCTTATCAACACCCACATGGGCAGCCTTGTCAGGCTGCACAGCATGGGATGCAGCTCATGCAGCACTTCAGACATTGGAAATGTTTTTATCAAGCTCGATTTGAATTGTCTTCCAGGCACAAAAATAACATTTCTTCTGATTTGGGGAATCTTCTTCCCATTTTGGGGTGAAACCTTCAGAATTTGGCTCCTTCTAGAGCTGTTTTTTAAAATTATTTAAAAAATATATTACTTTTTTTTTTTTAATTCCATGCACTTTTGGCTAAAAAAAACCCAAATCTACCAGTTGATTTGCTGTCTGAGCGTGCATGTTGGTGTCTACACACCAATAAATGGATCTTGAAAATCTTTGCTTTGAAAGTTTCTGCTTTATAAAAAATTCCATCAACAAACATGAGTATTTTGAGGACATTTTGAGCTGGTCAGAGTTTAGGATGTTGTTGGCTCAGGGTCACTTAGCAGAGTGCAGAAGTATTTTGAAAGGATGGGTTTCTAGTCATAGAATCCTAGAATCCTTTATGTTGGAAATGAATTTTGAGGTCATGGGGTCTCACCATTAACTCAGCACTGCTAAGGCCACAAGTTAACCACTGGTGAAGTTCAGCAGGTCCCAGCATGGGGTGATGGGGACAAATTTGCCCAGTGTTGTTGGTGGCAAATTATCCCTGTGCTGCTGGAGACTGGGTGTTCATCCTTCTCCCTTCAGCAGCCACAACTGCTCTGCTTCTCCTCTTTGGACAATAAATGAGCATGTTGGGATTTTCCAGCACACCGAGGCAAGGCTCTGTGCCTGTCCTAATAAACCCTCAGGGATGGATAAACAGGATTATAAATGGAAGAAGGAAGATCCATCCAAACTTGGCATCACACTCCCCCATCAGTCTCTCTTCAGTTTGATTTTGTTTTTCCTGATTTTGAATGGTTCCCTCTGAAATTCACTTTTCAGCACGGTCACAGCATCTGCTAATTGGGTTTTTTCCAGACATTGGGAAGATGTCTTTCCTCAGGTATATAAAGTATTAATTTAATTTCAGCTTAACTGTTGAAGTGAAAATATCCTCATGCTTCATTTTCTTAAAGCCAAAAAGGGCACAGGGAGGGGGTCTCATATGAAAGAATAAAGCAGGAAAAAATTATATTTAATTTTTAAACTGAAAAAGTTTATTTTTTCTTGCTTTAAACCCCCCCTCAACTAATTTATTTCTACATCTCCTTTCTTGAATTACTATTTTTATTACTACTTTTTGGAATAACTTTCTCTTGCCTCTTGTAAATAAAATTTCCTCTTTTGACCCAACAGCACATTAGCAATTCTATGATTCTATGATTAGCAGAACAGCAACACTGAGTTTGGGATCTCTCAATCTTTTTAAGTGACTGTTCTTTCTCTTCCTGCAGCTTCATCTTGCCACTTAACACCATGAGGTAAAGCATGAAGTTAGCTAATTTTCTAGAAAAATAAAGAATAAATAAGAATATTCCTGAGAAGCTGACTGTCTGTCCTACATTGATCTAGCTGTTAATGGAATAAAACTCAACATTTTACTTTTTCTGGCCCATTTCTTTTCTTCATCCAAGACTAATTCTGTTCAGTTTACTCATAAAGACCACTTGGAAATCCACAGCCTGTGTTCTCAACTGGGCCGAATTTTTGTCAGTTTACTGACAAAAATACTTTCTTTGTCCATTTATCCTAATGGAAGTGCTCATAAGTAAATTTATAAGGATTATGTGAGACTTTGCTGCTGTTATCTTCCCTGTGCGTAGAACCCTTGTCAGTGAGGGATCAGTGGCTTTGCTGCAGACATTGCAAAGAAAAACACATTTTTTTTTTACTTGAAAGACAGCTCAGTGTTTGTATCTTTCTTAAATTTTCAGGATATGTTTAAATCAAATTTAATGTGCCCTTCACTTAGTTTTAATCCTCCAGGATGTATATTTTGGCTCTTTCTCAAGCAGCTGATCTTCAGGGATTCTCAGTGGGCTCGTTTCTCCAAATTGGAGATCTTGACTAATGAAAGGGATGCTGGGCTTGGGTTGTTTTGGTTTTGTTTTGGTTGATTTGCTTGTTTGTTTGGGGTTGGGTTTGTTTTTTCCTTTCTTTTTTAATTGAGATTAATTTAAAAAAAAATAATTACATTTTTAATTAAAAATTGCATTTTGAGAATGAAGATTGATGTCACAACCCTGAACTTCACCTGTCCCTGTCTTCATGCGTTCAGAACGTGCCTAATGATGACACATCTCTGTCTTCACATGAAAAAAAAAACAACCTTTATTTTGTGACTGGCTGTGCTGAGAACTCCAGAAGTGATGTGGTGGTGAACTCAACCCCCTGCCTGCCTTGGTGTGATGCGACTGCTTTACTTGTTCTGCATCAAATCATTGGGTATCTTCAGGACAGTGGCTTGGCTCCAAAGAAGTACGTAGTCAGACTTTATATTGAGCCTGGATATAAACAGATTAGAATTACTAACTGCGTGGGAAGTTTTCTTCAAGTTCAGCTTCTTCTTAACTTCCCACATTCAAATGTTCTTGGACAAGGACACAATGGTTTGTTCTATAAACATGAAAGAGGTATTAAATCATTTTGAATTTCCGGGCTTGCACTTCATATTTTGGCTGGGAGCTTATCAAAGGTCTGGGGGAGTTGCTGCAAATCCTGTTTCAGGGGAGGAAAACTTTGGGGAATCAATAAGTGGAAGAAGGAATCCCACAAGTACCAGAGGTTTGGCAACCCCAACTGAGTACCATGGGCTGCAAGGCTTTGGTGTCTTGAGTGATGGGCACAGAAACAGATGCCACCTTAACATGGGTGCCTTGTGCTTCCCAGGAGGTGTTACTACTCAGGACAAACCCATGGGTGAGGTGTTTGGTTTTAATTCGGTGACTCTATGCATTCCATCTTTCTCTTGGAAAACTGGACAAGGCCATAGACCTATTTCCATGGTAGGACTTGTGAGAGATGTTTTTCACTCCATGCTAGGTAAGCATTGCATTGGAAAGCTCCAGAAAAATGCATCTGTCCCAGAAGGACTCTCTTGCAGAGACTGTGCATGTGAAATTTCACTGGGAGTCAGATGGTTTCAGTCCTACTTCTCCAGGATAAGCAATCTGAGTCCTCACACCAGATCTGCAGTTATAAATACTCCCAACCCCTCCTTGGGTCTGTGGCAAAAGGATTCTGTGGGTTTTCCAGAATCCTTTGCTGGTTCCTAGTGAAGAGAAATAGTTGGCAAAGCAATTCATGGTATTTTGGAGCAGATTCCTGGACTAGATCAAAACTTCTTCACCATGAGCAAAAATTACTTAGTGGGCTTGGACTAGCTGATCTGCAGAGGTGCCTTCCAGCTCCTACAGGTCTGTGATCTATTTTAAGGAGAGAAAGAAATGTACAATTCTTCAAACCCAACGTGATTTATGGTTTTGTACAAGAAACATTGGTTTGGAATAGTGATGAGAGGTTTGCATCTGCTTTACACAAGGGACAGATACACTGGAGATAACTATTTTTAAAATCTAGTTTCCTTTGGTAAACACTCTGGCTTTGTAGCACTGGCTGAAGTGCTCCTTCATCACCCAGATTTACAGCTTGCAGCCTCCGAGCCCTTTTCTCACTGATGGACCTAGAAAGGAAGTTTATCTGTCCTTTCTTTTACTGGAATAAATAATGGCAGACTTTTAAACACTGCATTCATATTTGTAACTCTACTAATGACACTCGTATTTCTTCGTGTTAACACCTCTCTGATATTTAGTCTTGTTTATGTTGCTCAGAAGCATTTCTCTGAGTTGGGTTTTTTTTTTGCTGTCCTTCATCTGACTCAGAGGTTTTTATGACTAGTATCAGTGTAAGCAACAGCTGGCAAAAACCACACCAACTCTGGTTCTTTCTGCATCTTCTGTCAGTTGATTTATGTGTTTTAAAAGATGATGAGTGTGGATGGCTGTGGGGGATTGGTAACATATGCCAAAGTGTTCTCTTGGAGTTGCTGGAAGCATCTGAGTAGCTGCTCATCTGTTGGACAGGCTCTGAGCAGCTGGAAGCAACAGCCTCAGCCCCCTTCTGCTCATGGAGATCTCTGTCACACAACTGTCTTCACATCTGCCCCGGCTGACGTGTTCAGCAGTAGCACTGTGTGACATTTGCTTGTCATCTGTGTTCTGTGTTTGCTGTTATTTTTAGTCTGAGTCTTACCAGGGTTATGCAACTAACAGCACGACCGGGCTGCTGCCTCCGGATGTCCGGGGGGCAAGGAACAGCCTTTTCTCAGCCCCTGCAGATGAATGAGCAGCAGAGGCAGTTCTGCAGTTCTTTCCTAGAGAGAGGAGCTTGGGGACAGGAGAGCTGGTGCTGGAGCAGGGATGAGAACACAGACACCCTTCCTTCCACAGGCAGCTGCCTTGCTGGAGGAATATTTTTGTTGGAGCATGCATTTTTCCTCTTCTCACACCAATGAACAAACTTATGTCTGTTATGACTTCAGTGAAATAAGCTCATGAAGTTGAGTGATCCCTATTTCAGTGGCTGACATGCTGTTCTAGTCATAAAACCTGAGAACAACATCTCTTTTTGTTATATAAATTAAGGGAGAATCTTTTCCAACTGCATTTTCTTTAATTTTATTTAGTGTTTTTGACAGAGGTTAGGAGTTTGAAGTTGACTTTGACATGTTAATTGAATGAGCTGGGTGGGAAAGAGTGTGCAGTGAACTTCAGCCACTGAGGGATAACAGGCTGGAGCTGAAAGGTATATAACACAAAATCATTAAGGTTGGAAAAGATCTCTAAGCTCAAGTCCAACCATCTACCCAACATAATCATGACTGCTAAACCATGTCCAGAAGTGCAGTGTGTCAAAAAAAGCCCCATAAATCAACCCACTCAACCAAAAACCCCTTGGTTTATAATAACCATTATTTAAAATAAACCCACTTGGTTTATTTTTTTAGTGTTTTGTTCAGTCACAGCCTTGTCAGGTAAAGCCAGGCTGCCCAGAGAGGTGGTGGCTGCCCCATCCCTGGCACCATCCCAGGGGAGGTTGGTGCTCTGAGCACCCTGCTCCCTGCAGAGGGGGTGGACTGGGTGAGTTTTAAAGGTCTCTTCCAAGCCCAAACATGCCATGATTCTACAGAGAGAAGAAGCAGAGACCAGCCTTTTGGGTTCTGTTTCAGTGTGAGGTTAGCTGGGCTATCTCCTCAGGCAGAGGACAAAACCACCAGGAGCTGTAAGGAAATTCTGGATTCATTCAGTTTGCTGATATTTTGTGTGAATGAGTCTGTGTTTTGGTTCAACTCTGCTGCCTGCAGGAACCCTTAGAAAAATAAAAAGGAGGAAAAATCTGTTTTCACTTCTTGGTATATATTTGCTGGTTGATACTAAGAGACTATTACTAGAAATTAAAACCTTTGAACAGAAAAGCTTTATTCAGCTACAGATATCAGTGTTGTCCTCTCTGCTTTTGTTAGCACTCTTGGCCTCTCTGTTCTGTATCATGTTCTTGGAAATACTTCTCTGGCTAATGGGAGGCTGGTTTATTTTGTTTTGATTTGTTCTTTAACTCCTGTGAAAAATCCATTATTCATGGTAGTTTTTATTCTGTAAATTTGAAATCCCCTTACCTCTTTCAACATCTACATCTGTTCCCTACAGAGCTCCTGTACAGTCTGTATTACAGCATCCCAGAATTGTTTGGGTTGGAAAAGAACTTTTAAGATCAAATCTAGTCCATGTGGCCTAATGCAGGACCTACTTGCCTTGGTTAGGCATCAGTAAGATGATTTGAGGTTAAAAAAATACTAACAACAACAAAATAATTCCATCAATTTTGAATATTTTAAAGGATGTGGGAACTGGCTGATAAATGTCTTACTGGAAGGCAGCAGAAATGGAAAGGCCTAATAATCATGTCATTAGGACTGCTAATAAGAGGAATATTAAGTGTATTTCCTCCTGGAAGGGGTGATCAGCCATGGACGTAGAGCACCTTGGCTTGGAGGAGGAGGTGTATTTGCTTTAACAGTTACTCTACTCTGATTTCTTAGGCTGGGCTTTTGTACAAGAAGCTTTTAATCTTGGGTATATGCCAGTGGATTGTTCACATGTTACAGATACCAGCAAAGGCTGCCTTCTGGAGCCAGCTTTAGCCATCTGAATGAAGAGTTAATTGGGTGTCTTCAGGATTCTGAGGGTGTAAGTGGTAGAAAATTTGATGATAACCATGAAAAAAAACAGTACTAGAGCCCCGGGGTTGGACATTCTTTCAGCAGCACTTTCTCCCAATTAATATTTTCAATGAATGTATATATTTAGTTATTTTGGAGGGGTCACGGGAAAAATAAGCATGAGTGATAAACCAAATTGTAGTCTGAAGAAAGCTGTTCAAGGATATTCTTCATAATCTGGCAGCTGTAAAGTTGTTGAGGTGGGATGTAAACATCATGCAGCATCCTGCTGAAGGTAGGATATACATAATTTTAACAGTTGGACTGGATCTTAAAGGTCTCTTTCAAAGAAAATGACTGAACAGGTAGTTTCCACTTTGGAATTAAATACTTTTAAATTTTCCTGTCAACTAAAACTAAACACATCTTTTACGAGGCTATATTTTTTCCTCTCCATGATCAAGCTCAGTGCAAATTCCTCTACTGCCACCTACTTTGCCCTCCAGTAATTTTTTTTTAATGGATAAAATACAAACTTCTGTACAAAATATCCTCTTTAAGTAAAAAAAAGAAAAAAAAAAAAGGAAAAAACAAAGATCTGTTGGTATAAAAAAGCAAAGATCTGGTTGGTACCAGCTCTTAGAATTCTGATATTGGAAAATTATCTGCATGTAGAAACTTGGTGATGAATCTAAGAAGCAGTAATAGATTTCTTCAAATCCAAAAGTATTTTTTGACTACCATATAGCAATAAAATATCAAACCTAGAAGTACAAGGTTATTTGTTGTCATGTGATTTATGATATTCTCTTTTTAAAGACCCCTTTTTAGTTTTGTGTGGTGTGTTTTGTACTTAAACCAGTCTTATGAATTAAATTTTTCAACTTTGTAATAAAAACTTGAACATTTGGCGGGGGGGTTGGGTATAATGTTGCATTATAGATGTGGTTCAAGCTAAAACAGTTTGTGCATCTTCTGAGTTCTTTAAGCCATAAATTAGGGACTGTCTGGAAGTCCCTTTATTTTTTGGAATGCATATAAAGATAACATGTAAATACTTCAATCTGGGGCCTTAAAGTGTATTGTTTAGTAAAGGAAAAGCAACATAACAGTGAATATTCTCTCTGTGCTGCAGTGTTAACTGTTTTTATTGACTACACCAGCATTAACCACCTGTGAATTCCCAGCTGGAGTGTCAGTTCTCATCTGAAGGGGCCAAACCCCCTCCACTCCTGTGACAGGCTCTCTAAGGAGCTGTTCTCAATCCTCCCGACTTTCGGGGGGTTTCCTGAGGTTTTTTTTTCGTAGGGAAGCTCCCGAGGAGCTGAGGGAGCGACCCGGGG
>JANHGL010002741.1:0-24721 GCA_024611195.1 Ceyx melanurus
GTATTCAGTGTTAAAGTTATCCTGTAGCTAATACACCAGAAAAAAAGGGTACACCCAAATATACTACCTCACCTGCATGCATTGTTAAACGTGTATATGCCCACACACATGTATAAGCAACATATGTATTTCATATGTATATATATATATATATATATATTTCTGGGTTTTATAAATATATACAAACAACCAGAAATAGAGCCTATTGCTAGCTTCAGTCCAGTGCCCCATTTTTCATGTCCTTGGTTAAGGAAAACAAACAAAAAATAAAAGAAAGAAGTCCTTTAAGAAAACCATCCGAAAAGACATCACAACCTCTACCCACATCCCAACCCTGAGAATGTGGACAGAGTTCTCCTGACCCTTCCTTCAAGCTGCACTCTTGCTTCCAGCTTCTGTCCTTGTTCTTTTGGTTTTCTTTCTGAATTATTAAAAAGTTTTTGCTGACTTTCGAGAGTCAATATGTCCATAGGGATGTGAGTTTTACTTCTATTGCAGTATGGTCTGCTAGGTCTCATTGCCCTTTGTGACTTCTGGAGTTCAACCCAGGCCCTTTCTTCTTGTTTTCTCAGGTTCTTTTCAGTAGTAGGCTGCATGTTTAGCTCTTGACTGTGCATTTTTACCCTTCATATGGCCTGCAGCAGGCTGCTGAGAAGGAGAGTTTTCTTCATGCCCTGTTGCTGTGCTTGGTCTCTGTCCTCCTTCCATTGGTGCAGTCTCCCACAGTCAGGAGAGTCCCATGGGAGTTCCCACACTCCCAGGTCTTTGGTGTCTGGTCCCACATGATACTGGGACAACCACAGGTGTGCACTACCCAGCAGCATATGCAAAACAGGGATGCTGCTGTGGATAGCTCATCTAGCTCAGAGCATCAGGGCTCATTCTTGACACCACCAGCAGTACTATAACATACTCAATCCATACTGCAAGCAGAAAATTCACACAGAAAAGCTTGGAGGTCAATATGTCATGTATCTAGAAGACCCTCTCCACCTGTAGTGTCCAGAAGAAAGCTCTGTGTCAAGAAAACCAGTTCTGGGTGGGGGGCATGTTAGTGCACATGAGAGCTCAGGCACCTATCCCATCTGCTGGACTGCTCCATTCATCTCATCTTCTCAGTCTCAAACAATGTTAGGACATGGGGTATTGGGTGAAAACTGGAATGTGTCAGGTTGCACATAAATATGAGAAAAAACTTCTACACAGTAAAGATAACAGAGCCTGGAATGCACTGCCCAAGGAGGTTGTGGAGTCTCTTTCTCTGGAGACATTAAAAACCCACCTGGATGTGTTCCTTTGTGACCTGATTTAGGTGATCCTGATATGACAAGAGTATTGTACTCCATGATTTTTTTTAGGTCCCTCCCAACACTTAACATTCAGTGATCTGTGATCCTGTCACATCCCATGACATAAACTGGGCAAAGAAGTCCAATGCCTTTTTTTAAAACTTCTTGATGTTGACCATTTTGAGATAAGCTATGTGGTCATCCTGACCTGCACCATCTCTGAATTACTGTAACAGGCAGTACAGTAGTTCCCGTATGCTGACACCTAAGCCACAGCCACATGCTTGATCTCAAGAGATCTATAATGCCTAATACAACTCATGATTTAAAGCCTGGCTGACACTCTAGAGCCTGATATCAACAGGCATATGGACCCAAAGTCAGTGGGAGTATAAGTTGGCCTGTAGGGATGTGCATTTGTGCTAAACCCTGGCATGTTTCCCAGTGCCTGCTTTTTCCCAAGAGAAGATATATTGCTTTTATATACATATGTATATATATACATATATATATATATAAATATATACACCTATAGATGTAGATTGCCATTTGAGACGTTATTGAGAACTTCATGTCTATATTTTCTTTGGTTTGGAGAATATGGGTCCTAAGCAAAGTGCTTACTTAATTCCTTCTGTGCTTAATGCAATTTTCCTGAGAAGACACAAATGTATAGGCTTCTGTTTGGTTTTGGGTTTGTTTGTTATTGTTGGTTGGTTGGTTTTAATTATTATTATTATTGTTTAGCAATGTAATCTATGAATGCGCTTGGACTTTTTTGTGTGTATATATATATATATATATAAAAAAAATAAAAAAACAAACATAAAACCAACATGATTTAAGATTCTTTCCTTTGTATCTGCCATGTGTAAGAGAATTCCAAGCTTAGAACTTCATGGTTCAGTAGAAACCACCATGAATCACAATAAATAACTCCATGCAACAGCTCAGCACTGAAGAAACCCATGGTTCACACACAGCTTGTTTACTCTGTGCTCTTCTGGTCTCTCCATCACAGACAGGATCTACAAGAACTGGAAAAAGTCAAGTGAAGGGCATGTGGGATGATCTAAGGTGTGAATTGAAAACCTTAGCAGTTAGATAGCTTAGGAGTCTTCATCTCTGAAAATAAAGTAAGTTAAACCTGATCAAATTCAGAAGATAGACCAAAAAAAAAAAGGTCTTTAATCTGACAGTTTTTAACTTTTTATTTTCATATGCAATAAAGGTATTTGGGTCACAAAGTGGAATTATTACTCTTAGAATCACACAGATTTGATGGAGGGGCTTTAAGCTCTGTTAAAAACATCTCACAGCACCTATTGATGTATTTATGGTGTCTTTTTATTGCTCTAATCTCAATGCATCTCTTCCAAGATATTGCAGGACCTATTGCAATTCATATTAGCTCTGTCCCTGTATGTCCACATATGCAGTCATACCCATTTATATTAAGTAATTATTATAAGTAGGAGGTCGGGTGTTTGTGGTGAGTGGTCTTTTAGTCCTCAAAAGTGACTACAAATCCTCTACAGCTGCTTGAAAGTTGCAGTGAGTAAATACAGAGAGAAATTCTGGGAGGCACTGACCTCTTGTGGACATTTAAATAATGAACATATTGTTAAGAACACCAAAAATTCCTGACTTTGGAGCCTCGGAAGAGGTTTTCTGGAAGAGTTGAGGTTCCACCTGAGGCAATAAATCTTCTTATCTGTGCATTTTACCTTCGTTTTTACCTTACTTCTTTCCAGTAATCATTATACTATGCAAGGAGGAGGAAGACTTGTTTTTCATGCTTAAGCAAATGTGCATTTGTATCTTACAATATATATATTTATGTATTATATATTATATAAATTCACACAAACATAGAGCATGTGCATTTTGTTTATTTAAAATATACATTATTTACACAAATATAAATTTCCTGAAAATATTTTATGAACATGTTCCTATGTTTTTAAAATATCTTTGGAAGGAAACTCCATACACTATTTAAACATGCTGGCCAGGGATGCTTCACCATGGCTTGAATAATGATTTCTGTGTCCCTAGGATTCACTAACTCCATAGTGGAAATGCTTTGCTCCCCCCCAAAATGGGCCTTGTGCTTGCACAGGTGGCTCTGAAAAATAATATATCCAAAGTGAAATACCTGCCCTTGTGACATACATAAAAATAGGCACAGGAATTTGATTGTCATAGTGCTCTTTACATGCCTGAAGGTATTACAGTGTAAATACGTAGGCAGAAAAGCAGAGAAGCCCAGAATAAAAATAGTGAGGAAAGATCTCTGCAGCTCAGAGCTCTCACTGCTTTTTTGTTCAAAATACATTGGGTAGTTGAAAAAGTCAACAGTTTCATAACCAACCTTGGCCAAGCTAATCTTTGACTAGCACAGTCAGCCAGGACAGACACATGTGTGCTAAGTGCTGGTGTCATCGATCCCCACCTCGGTCAGCTCTCTGCAGCCTCACACTCCGACTCTTGCAGAGCTGCTGTGGAGAACTTAACAGTGATTCTTTGTAAAACCTCTTCCAACTGGTATTTTATATGATGTGGTTTAGTTTTTCTCCTAGTGGGTTGATTTCTCTTTGGATAGACCTTCAAACCAGCACAAATAAGATAAATGAAAACATGTATTTCGGTGATTTTGTGGTTTTGTCTCTTAAACTAAATCACTCTTCTTGGTGTATCAGAAAAAGAAATTCAGTGATTACCACTCCTTCAAAAGAATAATCCAAAAGCCACATGTCATCTTCTTCACATTAAAAAATACTTTGAGGTTCTGCTGTTGTCTATCAAAGCAAGCAGGAATAGGAGGAGTTCTTTCTTATCAGGTTTGTTCTTTATCCAGACACCCATTGTTTGTTTGGAGTAGCCAACTTCATTGTTATTTGTTTCTGTGCCAGCGAAATTGTACTGGAAGATTGAATAAAATGAGAAAAAAATAAGAAAACTAGGCCTGGAGGTTTGAGATGGAAAACTTTGGATGATCATCCTACTCTTCTGGAGTGTCTGGAATCAGTCTGTCAAGCTTGCTGACAACCTGCACAAAGAGAGGCGTATTTATAGAAGGATGACTATGGCTGAGAAGTGTGTTCCAAATTTTAGGAGCATCCATACAATTGTAGTTTCCTTTTATTTGCTTAGCATTGAGGTCACAGTGAAGATGCATTCACTGAAGATTTCTTTTCCTAGTTGGCTCTCCAGCTATCCCAGAACTATTTTCAGTATTATGGATTTTCAGAGGAGAGCTGACTGTATTCACACTTGCATATAATACAACCACTTCATTTTTATTTTACATTCAGTTTAATTCCCCTGGGTTCTTACTATTTTATTATCTGAGCAAAAATGTCTTTAAAGATTAATTTTCAATTCTGCCCTCAAGACACTGACTCCCATTAAAAAATTATTAAAAATATTACATTCTGATACATAGGATGATGTACAACCTGGTAGGACAGTGACAGAAGGTTGATCCCTGTGGACTGTGGCAGGAGCAGGATGCCCAAGGGTGGGGACAGCCCCAGCACAAGGGAAAAGCCTCCTGCCTCAGCTCATGCTGCTGACACAGGAGCAGCACAGAATGTTAGGGATTGGAAAGAACCTAGAAATCATCTAGTCCAACCCCCCTGCCAGAGCGGGGGCACCTAGACCAAGTCACCCAAGACGAAATCATTCGTGGAGCAAGGGCAGGTGGGATGTTAAACGTGTCTCAGCGATGCGAAACCTGCCTGAGGTGTCACCTGCCTTTTATTTAAGCTAATTAGTGGTAAAGCTGAGAGAGAGACCACCAGGGCGTGAAAGCCTCGGCGACAGCCAGGGCCAGGCGGGCAGCTCGAACCCCTCCCGCCTTCACCGCGCTGGGGAGGGCCCGGCCCGGCTCCGCCCCGCGGCCTCGGCGTCGTATAACGCGGCCGCCGCTCCCCCGCCTTCCCTGCCGGGGCTGCGCGGAGCGGGGAGCCCGAGGCCAGGCGGTCGGCACCATGGTGTTGAACCCGGTGCTGGGGAAGCTGGTCAGCAAGAGGGTGGTGCTGGCCAGCGCCTCGCCGCGCCGCCAGGAGATCCTGACCAACGTGGTGAGTGCGGGGGGCCCGCTCACCGCGCCGGGGCACGGCGGGGGTGGGGAGGAGAGACCGGGAGACCGGCGGGGCCGGCCCCGCAGCCCAGCTACCGGGGCCGGCCTTGCGGGGCTGTTCGAGGCCCCTGGCCGGGCAGCAGTGCGCAGAGCCGGGGCTGTTCGAGGCCGCTCGGCGGAGGTCGCTTCTCTGTCCCCCTGAGCTGTCGTATCTCGGTTTTGTGTGGGTGTCTCCGTGTGGTTTTTAGTTTGTGGTTTGTTTGCTCGGGTTTTTGTTTTAATTGCTGGTTTATTTATGTGTTATTCTGGCAGGCGCGTCAGTTTTGTGTGTGGTCAGCTTAATAGGAGAGTGGGTTAAAATGTCTGATAGGCAGACGATGTAATGGAATAAAAGGCTGGAAAACACTGGCATAATTACTTCTGGCATAAACTATGAAAGTTTGAAAGATATTACAGTGGGCCACAGTACTTAAAAATATACTTCCATTGCTCTTCCTTCAGATTTTCAATTCCAGAATTTATGAATATTTGATTGAGGCGTCTGAAAAGTGTGAAAACTTCATGGGATTAGTGCTATGAGTGGGGTTAGGGGCAACAAGGTCTCTTCTACAAAGCACTTCTGGAGGGCAAAAAGAAGCTCTCATGTCATGCAGGAGGCTTTGGAATAGCATTTGAATATTATCATGCATATAATTTATATTGCTTGAGGTTACTGGGTTTTTTTTTCTGGGAGATATTGAACTCAAATGAGAAAAAGAATATTGTTTTCAAAACACAAAGGTGTGGAGAAGCCTCCAGGTTCAGGTATCCACTAAGTTACTAGAAACAACATGTGCCTGCTGGCTGTAGTAAATTTGTGGTAAATAACCTGGAGATACAGGTTATAATGGTAGTAATAGTATAGTAATAGTATAATAGTAGTGGAAGTAGGAAGTACAGTTTTTATTTACAAAACCATACAGAATGCTGTAGTAGAATAGTTCATTTATAAAGTGCATAATTTTGATATGGTTAGGTTTTTAGAGGAGAAGAATGATGAAATACTAAGCTGATTAAATTCTAATAAGGTAATATAAAGGTAAAATAAAGTAATAATAGGTAAAATCAAGTAATGTAGTAGTTTAAACGTTCTTTCCAATTGTTGTTTTGGACTGCCTGCAAATGACATGTGTACACCAAACACTGTGATAGAAGCACTGCTCTTTCCTCTGTGCATTTGGCAGGAGAGGTGTTCAAAGAGCAAAAATCAGATTTTTTGCTTGCTTTCAAACTCTTGGGAGCAACTTTTAATAAGGAGATTGGACTGACTGTGGTGCTTTTGTTTGTTCCAGGGCCTGAGGTTTGAGGTGGTTCCATCCTGGTTTAAAGAGACCCTGGAGAAGTCATCTTTTGCAGCCCCTTATGAGTATGCTGTGGAAACAGCAAAACAAAAAGCCCTCGAAGTAGCAAACAGAATGCATCTAGTAAGTTCCCAGCTCTTTCAACCATGAGTTTTTTGTCTTTAAGTGCTGTGTGTTCCTGTGATTTAATTTCCATGTACTTCCTAGCTGGCCTCTGAGTGCATTTCTCCTCCCTGAAGGCAAATAGCTGGTTTTGTGTCATATGTGAAAGACAGCTTCCCAAAATTAACTCGGTCAAAAGCAGTTTTTCTGGACAAAGGAAATCAAAACCAGTGACACGACTTCCATTATCAGTGGCATATTTGACTTCCATCCTGTAATCACCGTGTTGAGCGCACAACTCTGTTCTCTACCAGAACCTATTTCAAAGTTTGAGTGATTAGATCCCACAAAATATATCCCAGTAACTTCCTAATAATGCAGCTGTGCAAGAGGAGAGTGTATTTGTTGAACCTGTGCTGAAGACAGAAGAGGAATGTCAAACACTTTCAGCCAGCAGTGTGGCCAGATGTCACCAGTTCTCAAAGCAAATATTGCACGAGCTCCAATGTAAATCTTTCCAGAGGATGGGGCTCCATTAGGAGAGTGGATTTTAAACCCAACCTCACAATCTGACCTATATTGGGCTTCCATTGCAAAACACTATTCTGGCACTAATACTACTTCAGGGGATTTCAAAATGCTGCTTCATACAGGGATTTATTTTTTTTAAAGGTGGCTTTGAACCCAGCTGTAAGGACAAATTACAGTTTAAAGCCAAGAAAGGGCCACGAGGAGTCTTGATATGTCTCTGTTGGTCAGACTGGACTGTATGTGTTCCCTCTGGAGAGAAATATGCAAAGTGCAGCTAAAAGTGGGGTGGGGTTAGTTATTTTCAGCAAAACTTGGGAGAAATGATCCCAGAGGGCTGTACCCCCTGGGTTTCCAAACACTGGGTGCTTTCAAAGGAATTCTTTCTGCCACCTTGAAGACCAGATTGACTTCTGAGAATGCAGTTCATTCTTTCCCAGGGGCTTTTGTTCATCAGCACCATCTAGGCAGAATTGTGACCTCAGGATGGTCTCTGCACAAGCTATCAAACTTAGGGTTTCTCACCTCAAGTTTTCCCAGGTTTTCTTCTTCTGCCTCTTTTGAGCAACACCTTCTTTCTTTATGCCTTTGCAGAAACACCTGAGAACACCTGACGTTGTCATAGGAGCAGACACAATTGTGGTAAGAAAAATTCAGTGGTTTGGCATTCTTTTCATGCATGCCAAGCATAAAAAGACTTTTATCTTTAGGTTTAAAGCTTGAAAGCTGTCTTCACTGAGAAGTTACACCTGCACCATGATGTGACTTGTTAAATTTTCTTGGTGTGAGGTTTGATTGTTGGGTTTTTTTCTCCAACAAGGCAATTTTTGGTATCTTGAATGCTTTGAAAACCTTGCTGCTGCTGTTTTTGCTGCTGCTATTGCCTTGGATCCTCTGGTGTGCAATGGGAATTCTGTTCTCGGGCAACTCGTGGATCAAGTG
Organism: Ceyx melanurus; assembly: GCA_024611195.1. Classification (NCBI taxonomy): domain Eukaryota; kingdom Metazoa; phylum Chordata; class Aves; order Coraciiformes; family Alcedinidae; genus Ceyx; species Ceyx melanurus. Next base: position 8,289 of record JANHGL010002741.1, read on the forward strand.
TTGTGCCTTGTAGCAGGCATCTCTCTAGACCTGTCATCTCCACAGAGACAGTTAAGGGCAGGAAAAGTTCAATTCCCCTTTTGTTTAAGAGCTGGAGCCATGAACATTGCATTTTTGATGTGCTTGACACGAAATCACCTGTCCTGCCAAAGGATCAGTGCTCCCTGCTCTAGTCATGGGAAGCTCTGGCTGAAATAAATCATGGTTTAAACATCATTTGTGACCTCAGCTGCTGGAAAGTGAGAAAAAGCAGCACACTCACTGTGTCTTTCTGTTTTAGACTGTGGATGAGGAGATCTTGGAGAAGCCAGTTGATAAGCAAGATGCTTACAGGATGCTGTCAAGGTCTGTAGCTTCAAATAAGATTCCAAATGTGTGTGTTAAGCTGTTTGGACAGGTTCCTTGTTGTACATGAACTCCATGGACACAATTTTTTCAGTCCTTTTTAAATACTGAATGCCAGTTCTGAACCAATTAGATGTGCTTTTATGCATATATTGATATTATTTGCATAAGAGCACTATTAATTTATTTAAAGTCTTCTACTTTTAAGTTAATAACATGCCACAAAAGATCAAAAATGCAGCCTAAATGAAAAAAAAAATCTAAATATTTAGAGCAAACCTCCAAAAACTACATATATGTGACTAGTTAAATATTTATCATATATTGATATGCATATGTGAATATTGCATATATATAATAAAGTAAATGATGATATTTGTTCATGGACAATTGCTTTAAATATATAGTTTAACTCTAGAGGATAAAAACTACTCATGGGTGGTGGGCTGGTGCTTTTTAAGGAATCTGCTTTTCCCTTGAAGGATACTTTTCCCTACAAGCTTAATGTCACCCAGTAGCTCTCCTTTTATTGAGACACCAGCTAAGTAACTCCAGTCAATTTTATTTGTAAATCTATTTAGAGATTTTTTTTTTTTATTTAGGCTGCATTTTTGATCTTTTGTGGCATATTTATTAACTTAAAAGTAGAAGACTTTAAATAAATAAATAGTGGCAACATATATTAGTAGGAGGTTCCTTGAAGGGTCTGTCTGGAAAGAGATTTCTAGATTTCTTAACTGTTTTTGTTTGGAATTCTACCAAGTCAGGTAATTCAAATATAGTATTTTTGTTTGCTTTTTTTTAACAGAACTTAGTCTGCTTCTAACACATGCAAATGTTTTGGTTTATTATTTTATTTTTTTTTTTGTAATTTCAGTAGGTCAGTCTCTTAATTGTGGCTATGAAATGCACTTTAAATTTAGTTTTACAGAATTCCTTTTAGTTTTGCTCTATATCAGCAGGAAAAAAATGTAGACTAGAGACTCTTCCAAGATGCAAGTTTTTCATGTTATTCATGATGCTTCCATGGTTTACACAGGAAAACCCAGCCCTCAAAATGAAATAGCCACAGTGTGGTGCTCTGTAGCCACTGCTCTGGGCTGAGAGGGAGCTCTGCTTCTCCTCCTCTCTGCCTTGGGATCCCTGGAGGCCAGTGTGGATCAAATCAAAATGCACATTTTCACTGCCCATTGGGAGTTTAGGAGGCTGGAAATGACCAAACCTCTCAATAAAGATGTAATTTGTTTTGCCAATGGCTTTTCACCTGTATTGAAATAGAAAATTTGGGAAGAAAATAAATATTTTTTGAGGCTATGTTAGTGATGTGTGAATCTAATGGTCTGTTTCTCTGGCTGTGGTAACAGAGTCATGCAGAATAGTTTTGCACGTGAAAGATTTCATCATAATGTTGGTTAATGCACTTTTTATTTTGCCATGGCAGGTTGAATGGGAAAGAGCACAGTGTTTTCACAGGAGTGGCTATCATCCACTGCAGCAGTAAAGGTACATCTGGCATTTTTATCAAAACCCAGTATTTTCATTAAATATTTTCCTAAGGATGTGTGCAAGTGAAAAATCAGGATGAAAATGTTCCATATATAGTGGGAATTGGCTTCCTGCTGAAGATGAGGGTGACCTCATCTTCATATGTCTTCATATGCAACAATTTCATCTGGGTTATTCAATGTTTTTCAACACTTAACACCATTACCAGTTACTTGGTATTCTTCCCTTGACTGTTTGCAATCCATAAATAACCTTAATTTAAGAGTTTAATCTCCCACCCAGGGAGAGCAACCCCAAGACAGGACTGTGGAGGTTGAAAATGCAGGTTTTTCTTTTCTTCTTTATTTTTTTTTTGTGAAGTTATGAGTCCTTTGTCCCTAAAAATCATTATTAAGCATCCCATACACCTCTGTAGTGCCTTTTAATTTTTCCCAAGCAAAAAATGTGAAATGAATATGAAATGAAACTGAGCTGCTACACTCTCTGCACTACAATTTCAGTTTCTAACAAGGCTTTTTTTCTTTCTGTAGATAATCAGCTAGAGACAGAAGTCACTGATTTCTATGAAGAGACTAAAGTAAAGTTTTCTGACCTGTCTGAAGAGCTCTTATGGGAGTACATTCATAGTGGGGAGCCAATGTAAGTAAGACCCTGAAGCTATCAAGCAGTACTTGGGTACAGTTTTAGCCACCAGAATAAATCATTTTGTCCTGTCTGCTGTGAAATTTCTCTGTGTGTATGTGACAGATAATGGCACAAGTGATGCAAGGTGGGTGTTCTGCTCATCAAACTTAATTTTCAGTTACTCTCCTGGTCAGCTTATGTGTGAGTTCCTGTGCTCTTAGCTCATGTGTTTCTGCTGCCACCAGAATACACCAGTTACTTCCAGATAACATTGATTCCACAGAAGAGATGGGATGAGATCAGAATACCTAATGACTCCCAAGATAAAATTGACTAGTGTTTTTTTAAAAATTTATTTATTCTTTTAAACCAAGTACTGACTTGGAGGCAACAAAGGAATGTTTGTGACTTAACAGAATTTGCCTTTCCTGAAGGCTTAGTGAAGGCAAATCAGTGATCTGAGGTGAACTTTTGTCTCTAACTTCAGTTCTGACTGTGTTAAGAAAAACCAGTCATGGTGGTTTTTAAACTCATGGGTGCTGTAAAACACTGCAGTCACCTTTGACCAGGGAAAGGGAAACCAGTGCAGATTTAGGATTTCTTTAAGTGCTGGTGGTTAACTGAGGCATACTTTCTGAACATGTAAGGCTCCCAGCTTATTAAAGAGACTGAAGCTAAATTGGATTATGTCCCCTTGTGTTGATGTCCTTGCTGGGAGCAGGATACCACTGCTTTTAATGGTCACAGTGGTTTTTGGCTCCCTCTCAGTATATGCCAGACTGACTTCATCCTCCTGGACTGCTGCTTCATTAAAAAATGTAAAGACTTTTTAATCACTAGAATATTCCTAATTTAGCTGGTGAGAGCCTTATGTATGTTACAAAAGGGGGAATAATTTAAAACAATGACAGAGCTACACAGTGGTGCTTAAATTGCAAGATTACAGGAAAATCCCTGTTCCCTGGTTCATAGCAATTAAATTTCTTGGGATAGAGATTTCCATGCTTCTCTTAGGACACTATTGCAGAAAGAATCAAGTTCTAAAAATGTAAAAAGCTGGTTCTGCTGAAATGAGGAGAGAAAATCTGCAGTGTTCTTTCACAAGTAGTTTGTGTCATTGCATACTACCTGAGCTGAATGGATCTGAGACTGACTGACCTTTGGTTTCAAAGCTTGCTGACTTAAGCTTTCAGATTCTGCTGTTACCACATAGTAAGCAGGCTTTTAACTGCTTTCTTCCTTAAACATGCACAGTGACATGGTTGGGTCTATTGCAGCTTATCTGCCTGCAGCATTTCCATTGCCAGCTGTGGAATCTGCATAATGACACCTTGTGATTTATAAATCCAAGTGTTTATAATGCTGCCTTGAAAACCACTATTTACATAGAATCATCATGGTTGGAAAGGACCTCCAGGCTCATCAGGTCATGGATTACTTGTGTTCTCTGCTACCTTTTAATTAAATCCATGTTTTTGCCTTTCCTTCCCCAGGGACAAGGCTGGGGGGTATGGAATCCAGGCCCTGGGTGGAATGCTAGTTGAGTATGTCCATGGAGACTTCCTGAATGTGGTGGGATTCCCTCTGAATCACTTCTGCAAGAAGCTGGAAGAATTGTACTATCCACCCCCTAAGCACAATGTACAGCATCAGAAGTATGACTCCATCCCTTCAGTGGACACTTTTGACAACCTAAGTGATGGAGAAAGTGAATCTCCAAATTCCACAGAGCACAGGGGTGCCAGTAAACTGGACAGCAGTGGGATGTGTTCCCCAGGAGCTATTTACAACTCCAAAACCAGTTCTGGTGTCAGAACTGGTTTCGTGGTACCTTTGGAAAATCAGAATGGAGTGTCAAAAAGTGCAGCAAAAATTCCATCTAAGATTCTAGACCTGATGGATGGTTTTAGAGCTTCAAAGGTAAGGGAAAAAAAAGAAAACCTTATGCTGACTGATAGGATTGTTTTCTTGGCCATCAGTATATTGCAGGTAATTTGAAATGCTTGAGCTGGGGTAAGAATGTATTCATAATTACTATAAAAGGACCCTTGAAATACCAGAGAATCTAAGTCAGCTGAAAATAAGGGTGCAGTGCAAACGTTGGGGTTTTTGGTATTTGCTTTTTTCTGTACTATGAAATTTCAGTTAATCATTTGATTTGCCTGTTGTGTTGTGAGGGAAAAACAAGCAGGAAGCTTCCTTTGCACACTGCAGAGAAAACAGTTAAAGTTAACTTCTCTGGCTTAATGTGACAAGATTTGTATATATTCTATTTCTTCTAATGCTTAGCATTACAATTCTGTGGAAGGCCTTGATTATTTTTATTTTTTTTTTATTCCCTACTGAGGAGATTATGTTTTTGTTTTTTTTTATTTCCAGGGGATAGGAATCAGATCTTACTAATTTTCCTCTCTGGTTTAGTTAGCACATCTCTACAAGTTCAGTTAAATTTTCCAGCTTAGGCAGCTTCATTACCCATGATTTTGTCTTCACTCTCAGCCACTGTTAGTGCTGTCTGTTTATAGTACAGCCATGCTTGGAAGTTTTGTTTTATTTTTATTTATTTTTTACTTTTTTCCTCTTAATTTTCATTAAACAAACACCAGAATTAGAGCAACCAAAGCTGTTGCAATTGGAGCTTTCCAATCCCTTACATTATGGGTAAATCAGATTTAATTTGATCTTTTGACATTGGTTCAGATGCTTAAGAATGATTGATCTTATGGAATAGTCTTACAGATGGGGATATGCTAAATATCTGGAGCAGGAGGTGGTCTTCATACACAATCTGGAGGCTGTGTGCCAGAATATTTTGAGTTGCCTTCTCTCCCAAACACCTCTGTTGAAAATTCTGTTATCTGACTAAGACAGTGAGTTTTATTAAACTGTGTAGCACTTAAATTATAAGCAAAAATGTATATTTTTTGTTAATTATATATATATTATAATTTCTTAATTGCAGCCTTTTAAACACAGGATGCTAATATTTTTATTTTTTTTTTCTAGGCTCTGTTTGTAGCCTCTAAGCTGAAGGTGTTTGATCATCTGAAAGATAAAGGTCCACTGAAGGCTGTGGATATTGCACATGCAGTTGGAACCTCTGTGTGTGGAACAGAAAGACTCCTTGATGCATGTGCTGCTCTTGGATTACTGGAGAAAACACCCCAAGGTGACTAATTCCTCCTCCCTCCAACTGCATAGAATCCTGGAAGAGATGCTTTGAAAGTCATGGGGTCTGGTTTGATACTGTGGGCAGCTTGGATTTGGAGTGAAGGTGAAGGGATTGTTGCTTCTTTCATTATTAATAGCTGGAATAGTTTCATTTGTGGGCAGGGTTAACAAAGGACCTGCTCCTTTAAAAATGTGAAGACCTTTAGAATTTTTGATAGAAATCTTTGCACAGAAAATATTTTAAGATCAGGGTTTGTCAGCTGTTTAACAGCTATGCAGAAAAAAAACCCCATGCCTTTGGATTTTAAATGGCAGTTGTGGAGTGCTGCCAACAAAACCAGTTACAATTGTTTTCTTCCCATAAGGTTACAGTAATACCAGTTCAACAAACACCTACCTGACCTCAGATGGTGAATACTCACTTCATGACTATCTTCTCCACTCTAATGACCACCTTTGGCCTCTCTTCACACACCTGGAGTTGGCTGTCACAGAAGGCAGCAGGCAGAACCACCGAGCCTTTGGGAAGAAAACAGAGGAGTTATTTAAGGTAATGTAACCTCTTAGTAGGAGCAGAAGTAGCTGTGAGGAGCCCAAAACTGATCTAGGGGCAGAAACCAAGCTGGTGAGTCCCAGCAACAGGAGAAGCACAGTGTAACTCACTAGTCCCAAACTTCTGTTCCCTTCAACTTGAGGCTCTGGAGTGCTGGAGCAACCACAGAATGTGCTGGGAGAGTCAAGTGCTCACCAAAATTCTCTGGCTAAAGTGTTGTCTGCCAAGAAACTGCAATTTCAGCCTGTTCAGTCACATTTATGTGACCTCTCTAATAACTTTTTATGAATACCTTAGCACACATCCATATAGATGCCAGTCATTTGGTACTGATGTCCATCCATTTAAATCTGTGCTGACTGAACAATCAAAACTCTGTTTTTTTTGTGCTGAGAAGTATTGTAATCCTTTCTTCCATCTCTTTCCATCTCTGTAGCATTCCTTTGTCCAGCTGGATGTGTTCAGACTGGAGAATCACTTGGAGATCTAGCTACCCTAACCTCTCAGTTATCCACTGATGAAACAGGTTGTGGGAGAGCAAGGAGGAGAATGTCAGGACTTCACCTCTGACAGTAGTGCTGCCTTGAAGAGTATTTCACAGTACATCCTGAGGTTCTTAATTTGTAGTTAATTTTGAGATACCGATGAAGCCAGTGTCCTAAAGGAGAGTTCTACATCCCTCATGCACAGTTGATAGAAGGAAATAAGGGATTTTTGGAGCCTTAAGAAGGTCCTGGTAGCCTGATGTTCATACCTAGGCTCTAGTGGACAGAACCTGCTTTAGGAATCCTTCAAAGACTCTTTTAAAGGGAGTTTAGCTCCTTTGCTTTAGGGTAGATGCAGCAGTAGGTGCTTAAATATATGTGCAAGCTAAACATTTTAACACAGGTGAACTGGATCTCAGCCTTTGTTAACCCTCTGTTTATTTTTGTCTTTTTTTCTGCCCCTTTTCAGGACTATTATCAAAGCCAGGAGGTAAAGCAACGTTTTATGGCTGCCATGCACAGCATTGCCCATCTGACAGCAAGAGATGTAGCCACAGCATTTGATCTTTCCCACTTTCAATCTGCTTGTGATTTAGGAGGTATTGCCTTGTATACAAATTAAAAGTCTAATTTTTAATTAAAATTAAAAGATTTCAGATCTATATTTTATTACTCAAAACATTTTGTACTAAAACTGCAGTTATATTTATCTACTGTTCTTTTTCTGGTATTGTAGTATCAATAAAAGCACAGAGTGCAGTTAACTGAAAGCAGAGTTACTTCAGTAGCATCTGAGTAGTTTGCAGTGAGTGTCACAATCAGTTACACACTGACATAACTCAATACAGAAAAGATTTGATGTAGATTTAGATTTCATGGTGCTTTGTAAATAGTTCTAGTGTTCTTCATCCACAAATTACAAGTCCTTGCCCTTTCATTAATGTTTTCCAACCCCCCAAAACCCCTGATATACTGGTATCAAAGGTCATACTCTCAATTCTGTGACAGTAAAGACTCATGCCTGCATTCCCCAAGCTTTAAAACATGGCTCTAGCACCAGGAAGTGCTGCTGCCCATGGTAAATGTGGAGCTGACTACCTCCTAATTATGATTTGATGTCTCTCTATAATATTATTCACAACCTTTTCTTTAAAAAAATATCTGTAAATTCTGGGAGATAAGACTTGATTTGACTTTTTTTTTTTTCAACTTCAAACAGGTTGCACTGGAGCTCTGGCTCATGAATTAGTAGAAATATACCCAAATCTCAAGGTCACAGTGTTTGACCTTCCAGAAGTCATTGCAAACATCTCTAACTTCCAGCCTTCAGGACAACACACAGCTCCAGTGACATTTGTATCAGGTAACTAACACAGGAGCTTTTGGTCTTACTTCTGTCAACCCTGCAGCACAGAGAAGGCTCTTTTGCTGCAGAAAATGCTGTGGTTCAGTGCCAAGTGTGTCACAGTACAAGGCAATTTAAGTTCAGCCATGCTAAGCAGGGGCAGTGTAGTTCTCAAGCCTTTGGGAATGAAACCAAACTGGCTGTGGTTAGAGAATGCAGATAAATAAGGAAGTCTGCATTATTCATTTGAGTGCCATTGAGAGCAAAGGCTGCATGTCCTTGCCTCAGGCTTGGCTTTTCTGGGCAAGATCAACCTGGTGGCTACAGTGGATTTTGATGTCTCCTTCCTTGCTTTAGGCTTTTTCTCCACTTTTGTGTTACAGAATTCTTACCTGTGGCTTTTTAACTACTCTAACTACTCTTTATCTGCAAATCAGTGCATACCTGTGCCTGTTCATTCTTGTGTCTTTGCTTTTGCTGAACCTCTTTATTCCTCTGCAATACTTTTCATTTTTGTAGGCATGTACTCTGGTTTCTGTAGGAATCTCTCTTTACTGGGAGAGTGGTGAGGCACTGGAACAGGCTGCCCAGGGAGGTGATGGAGTCACCATCCCTGGAGGGGCTTAAAAAATGAGTGGACATAGCACTTGAGGCTCTGGTCTAGTGGGTAGAGAGATGTCAGGATGAAAGTTGGACTTGATGGTCCTGGAGGTTCTTTCCAACCAGAATGATTCTATGAATGTCCTGATGTTGTTTTCCAATAGGTGACTTCTTCAAGGATGATCTTCCAGAAGCAGATCTTTACATCCTTTCACGTGTGCTTCATGACTGGCCTGATGAGAAGATCCACGTGCTGCTAAACAAGATCTCATCTGCTTGCAAACCACGTAAGTTGTTTCATCTGAGCTGTTAAGTTGCATGTCAGTGCATAAACATAATGAGTAATCCTAAGAAATTAGTATTTTAAAAGCATATTTTTCTGTCTGGTCTGCTAAAATAAACTCATTCTTTAATCCAACAGAGCTAACAGTAGCTCTGAAGTTTGATTCATAGGACAGCACTGAAAAATAAATCTAGGCCATAAGTCATATTTCTGTCTATGAAATAAAATTGTGAGTGGCTGGCTGCATCTTCTTATGCCAAGACTGAGGTATGGCAGATGGCTTAGAGGACTTGCATGGTTCAAATGGAAACAAGGCTGAGTTGAGCATAGTCAGGAGGTGATATGAACTTCACTGAAGTGGAAACTGCTGTAACCTCCCCCTTTCTTTTAACAATGAAATATTTGCTTCCAGGAATAGATCACTGAAAATAAAGCTCTGTCACTAATTGTCACTGAAGGCCATTAAAATGCTAGTCTGAGGGACCTCCAGAACTGTGAATAAAATACTGAAAACCTTTACTGAACCTCTTGTGGTTGTTTTGGAAATGCAGGGAGTGCCTTGCTAGTGGCAGAAACTGTGCTGGACGAGCAGAAGATGCACCCACCTAGAGCTGTACTACAGTCCCTCAGCATGACTGAAGGCAAGCAGAGAAGTGCCTCAGAATATAAACAGCTACTGGAGAAATATGGATTCACAAATATACAACTTAAGATCACAGGAAACTTATTAGATGCTCTTCTGTGCTTCAAGAAGGATCTGTCACCATAGCGTGCCCAGGACCAACCTGCCATGCTGGATTTTCACAACACTTGGGCAATATACCCACCATCAACCAGCACACTGTCAGTTCAGGATGGTTTTGATCCTTTATCTGAAGCATAGTTGTTACAGGCTTTGAATAAAAGTTGGACTGCAGCTTCTGCAAGAGTGTGTTCTATGTGTTCTCAAAAGTGTCTGGGGGCAGGATGAACTCCCATGTATAACACCTTCCTGGCCAGTTCTTTTCATAGAATCATGGAATCACTGAGGTTGGAAAAGACCTTTTGGGATCATCCAGTCCAACCATTAAACCCACTCTGCAAAATTCACCCCTAAACCATGGCCCTCAAAGCCACATCCAGCCATTTTGGCTCAAGCTTAGGCTTGACCTAGCTGTAGAGCAGGGCAAGTTAAAACTGCAAGTTTTTGTGAGCAACATTAATACCTTAGTTTTCTTGGACCTTAAAATTAAAGAGATTTCTCCCTCAGTAGTGTGTTCTAGGATTTATGAGATTAAAAATAGAAGTTCCTTCATGGCAGTCTATGTACCCCAGAACTCAGTTGGCCCTTTTGGTCTTTAATTGGGGAATACATATTGGATCTTACTTCTTGAAGTAATCAGTCACTAATGTCACCTCTCATGTTTATTTTCTTCTGATACTTCACTGATTTATTTTTTTTTATTTTCTGTTTAAAGTGTACTTTTGTAGAGGAAGCCTTCCTGGAGATTAAAGTTGCATTTTCAAACTAACTTCTCCATCAGTTGTGAGTCTCTTTGCCTGTCACAGTTCTACAGCAATAATGCAGGGAAGACAGTGTGAAAGAAGCCATACCTGTGCTGATTCACCAGCATCAGTAAATTGGAGGTGATGAGCAAGGTCAAGAGTTCCAACTACCTGGTAGACTCTGCCTTATGTAACTTAGGTGTTACTTTGCTCTTTGAGCTCTGAGTGAAGTGAAAGTGCTCCAGGGATGCAGTTCAGCATGAGAAACATGCTTATTATGGAGCATTTCAGCTGCACACAGTTGGTGAAAATGTCAAGACTTTTACCCTGCTGAGGTTTTTTTGATGCTTAGCAGAAGGTTTTCCTATGAATGGAAGTTTGGCTGATCCCACAGATTTGAGCTGTGCTGCTCTTGATAGCTGAAGATGACCCAAAACACCCATTGCTCTTTGTCAGTTACTGGTTTGCCCTTCACTGGTTTAGTTTCCAGTAACTCTGGGGTGGCTGCAGGCTGTGGTGGTGACTAGGGCTGCTCAAAATATGGATTTGGCTGTTCCTAGAAGATTTCATTTGTTTTTTTAGGGAAGACAACTAGTTATGATTCCAAGGGCAGGGAGATGTAGAGGCTTCACTGTGGCATGGCACCCTGGGCTGTAGCTGGAGCATGTGTGTTCAGAGTTGGAACTGGGGAGCTCTAGAGGCTTGTGACAGCTGTGCAGAGGCCACAGTGGTATTGTAGAGTTGAACTGAAATTGTTGGTAACCAGATGGAGCACACTTAATGGCAGCTTATTGTCCCTCTGGACGTTGAGCCTCCTGGAAAACAGAAACTGAGTTGAAATTAAATGCTCCAAGTGAGTGTGATACCTGACCAAACATGAGTACTCTGTGACTATTCCTCCTAGTGGAGTGGTGAATGGGTAATGCTGCCAACAGTGGCAGTTTGGGGGGGATAATATTGGTATTTTCTGTGTTGGAATCACAGATATTTGCCCCAGCACAGAGAAAGCCTAAAGATTTCTCTGACTGGAGTATTGCTGAGGATCAGTTGGGGTTTTATTTTAATTCAGATGGTTTTGTTGGGGGGAGGAGGAAGCTGTGATAGGGTGTTTGTAGGTGGAGAAGAGATTAGAGTGATGTAGTATCCCTAAGCGTAGCTATCAAGAAACCTCTGGGTGTTGTGGAGGTAAATGCAGCCCCTAAAGGGGTCTGAAAGTGCTCTGGATGAGTTTCCCAGCAACAGCTTTTACTGGTGCAATCCAGCCACAAGGGAGGTGGTGTGATGTCAGGTATTGTGATGTCACTAGGCTCTGACTTTTATTGTCCGTTGCAGGGCTTAGGCTGTCTTTGGGATTGGGAAGAGTGATCTGGACACACTGTCCTGCCTTTGCTGGCACAGGTACTGCCAGCAGCTTTACAGATTGAGGGGAAAAACACTCAACATCATTTTTGGGATGCCCTTTCGAGATGGCAATGGCATTGGGACACCTTCAACCTCTGGACAGAGTGAGTACCACACACAGATTCTCCAGTGTTTGAGGATGAGCAGACAGACTTGGGGCAGAGGATTCTCAGGGTACTGCTGCTCACATTGCAGGGAGTCAGGTTCAGGAGCCCAACACTTCTCCTCTAGCAAGCTTTTAATGTGGGGAAATACCAGGATTCCAGTTAAGATCCTTGGAATTTCCTTTCTAAAAGGAATGAAGACAGGGTGAGGGGAAAGATTCTTTCAGTTGGGGCTGGATTTATTGAGATGACTTGAAAAGAAAAAGCACATCTTGTGGGAGTGTCTTCTGGAGATACACATTGGAAATTGTTGAATCATTTAGATTGGAAAAGTCCTTCGAGCTCTTTGCACAACCCAGACACCAATGAGTAGGTCATTGTGCCTGAACTCCTCCTGGGAAGTCCAAAGGGCTGGTGCTGATGTTTAGTGTGTGGTAGGTGTGTTGAGAACATGTTCTCATCTCCACTATCATCTGATTTTTCAGGTACTGACTTGGGTGCTACGAGTGGAGGAGCATTAGGGATGTCAGCCTTTGGATCTAATAATAATCCTGGACACCTGTTTTGGATCCCACAGACAAATCCAGGTAGGGCTGTGATAGAGCTGGAATGTAATGCTGAAAGAAGGACATTATTCAACTGAGGGGAAGGAAAAGAGGGGGGGAAAAGATCTGGAACAACCCATCAAAAAAAACATCATCAAAACCACCCAAAGAAATCCCATCAGATACGCCCAAACAACAAAATAACTCCCTAACCTCCAGTAACTGGTGATTGCAAACAGTTAATGGCTTCATTTTGTCTTCAGGAGGATTACTTACACCAGCTGCCTTTAATCAACCAGCCACCTTCTCCACAAGCACTGACTCTGGGTTTGGAACGTCAGCTGGCACATCCAACAATCTCTTTGGCACAACCAGCACTGGTGGAGGCCTCTTCTCAGCCTCCAATAATGTCTTTGCACAGATGAAACCATCTGGATCTGGAAGTGAGTCAGAACTGCTGCCCCTCTCTTGTGTGTTGCTTATTGCTGTTGGCTGAGAACACCCAGTGGACATGTGGATCTGGTGCAGGTGGTGGTGTGGGCTTCTATTGATGAATTTTATCTGACCCAGTGACCATACTGTGCTCACAGTAGCCAGGAGTGAGCCCCGGATGCCACAATATCTAAAGCTGCAACTCTAGCTGTGACTTCTGAAGTTGAAGGCCTTCAGCTCCTGTTTGGTTAAATCTTTTGGTGCCACTGGATTTTAGCTTTTTATCCTTGTTGTAGAGCAGGTGTTGGTTTTGCTTCTGGTGCTAGAATGCTTGACATCCAAGAATCACAGAACTGATTTTGTTGGAAAAGACCTTTAAGCTCATCAAGTCCAACCATGTGCTGGTGCTGTCAGGACACCACTGACCCGTGTTCCTCCACACCAGAGCAACAAGGGGGGTTTGGAAATCCCTGCAGGGGTGATGGGGACTGGGCAGCCTGGGACAGCCCTGGACAACCCTGGAGGTGGTTGAAGTTCCTCAGCTCCTACCTAAACTTCACCCTGGAGCAACTTGAGAGCAGTCCTTCTTGTCCTGTCACTTGTTACCTGGCTTCAGCCTCCTGCCAGCTTTAGCCATTCAAGCAGAATGCAGAAGCAGAATGCTTCTGTCTTCAGGAGAATTACTTACAGCTTTTAGCTACCTTTAATCAACTGGCCACCTTCTCCACAAGCACTCTTGAGTCATGCAACCCTGTGTTGGAGGCTGGGTTCTGATCTCAGGACTCGAGTGTCTGTAGCAGTCGTTGTGTGTTGAATGTCTCCTGCACTTGAACCAAGAACTGACTTTCTGCTGGGAGTTCAGTTGTTTTGTGCTTGTCACGGTTTGGTAGTAACTGCTGGTTGTCTGCCACAGCTCTGGGGACCAGACAGATGTTGTTTGAAAACATCCAGCCCAACTTTGGTTGGACACTGGGACCAGGAGTGTTTGGAGCACCAGGAGTCAACAGCTCTACAGCTACTCTGGGCTTCGTAAACCCTCAGCCTGCTGTAGGTGAGTGCCCATGAGCCTGAGCTTAACTGCTCTGTCCTCCCATGGCTCTGACCTGCCAAAACATAGCAGCACATCCCAGCTAAACACTTGGGAGGGGAAATCCACCTTTGAGCAGCTATTTGAGGCTGCTTCTGCTCTTGGAGGAAATGTAGAATCCCAGGTTGGAAGGGACTTGAAGGATCATCTGGTCCAACCTTTCTTGGAAAAAGTCTGGTCTAGACAAGATGGACCTTGTCCTTTCCTACCCAAACCATTCCATGAAGGTCCTGTGATCAAAACAATGTCTATTCTACCCACTTTGATTCTCTCAGTCAAACTGTTGAGGTGCAAAACAGAATGTTGCTTTTTTAGCCCTGATATATCCAGATGCTTTAGCTGCCCAACAGGCCATCCTCCAGCAGCATCTCAACAGCTTGATGTACTGGCCCTTTGGAGACTCTCCTCTCTTCAGGAACCCCATGTCTGACACAAAGAAGGAAGAGGTGAGTGCACATCACTAATTAATGGAATTCAAGTTTTGTGCTCTCTTTTCACTAAAGCACCCAGTGCACAACCAAATGGGTCGCCCTCTGTTCTCCTGCTGGTGCAGTGGTTGCTGCTTTCCAGGACACAAACTACTTCTCCTGTTGACTTTTTGCCCCATTTTTGACCACATTGGTGCCTTGGCTCCTGAGTTTTTGCTCTGCTCCCTGCTGGTAGTTGGGAATAAATAGGTAATTGTCTGTGCTTGTAAATTTTTAGTGCTTGGCTTGAGCTTTCCCTGTGACGGGTGTTTCTGGCCAAACCAATACCCTGCTGGTTTGTTTTCTAGGAGAACAAACTGGGCCGGAGAGTTTTTGTCTTTGACGTTCTTTCCACTCCCTGTTGTCAGCAGCTGTGTGTCTCAATCTCATCATCCATAAACCCCTGCAGGAAGAAGAAGTGTGAGAATTCCCATCGTACATCAAGTGCATGTGTTTGTGTTTCAGAGGCTGGAGTCCATCTACTCTCCTGTTAAGAAGGCTCAACCCACTCTCATGCGCTACAGCCGGCCGCACCAGCCCAAAATCCGAGTGCGGCCCAAGGCCCTGTGGGCTGTGGGCTCGGCCAAATCAAATCTCTGTGATGGCCTGGATGATGACGAGCCTGCCCCCTCCAGAGGAGCCTTCGTGCCCAGGCCAGTGCTGGTTCCTGGGGTGCAGGGATCTCCTCAGCAAACCCAGCTCCTGCATAATGGCCGGAACTGCGGGAGTCCTTGCTGGCCCGGCTCGAAAAATCGATAGTGGGGTTGGGTCTTGGGTAAAATCTGACTGGAAGTCAAGGAGTTGAAAATCGTAGAATCAGTGAACGTTAGGGGTTGGAAGGGACCTAGAAAGATCATCTAGTCCAACCCCTCTGCCAGAGCAGGGTCACCTAGATGAAGTCACACAGGAACAGGTACAGGTGGGTTTTGCATGTCTCCAGAGGAGACTCCACAACCCCCCTTGGGAAGCCTGTTCCAGTGCTCTGTGACCCTTACTGTAAAGAAGTTCTTGTCATTGAATGGAATTCCAGAAAGAGTTTTAGTGTCTCAGCTACTGAAGGGCTCTTGGAGAAATCTGTATCCCCCAAGTATGGGAGCTGTCTAATACATAGGATACAGCCAGTTCCTGGAATTAGCCATGAAGTTTTGATGTGGTGAGTAATTCTGAATTTCATTTTGTGCTTTAGGAAGAGCACCCTGGTTTTGAAGAACCTGAAAAGCAGCCAACTGTGGTCACCCCAGAGTCATGATCAGGAGGACCTGGCTTCTCCACAGGATAACAGAGACCAGTACGTTGAGCTTTTTGCTGCTGCTTTTTTGCCTAAGAAGACACCATGAACTGATTAGCTAACTAACAGAATCATAACTTCTAACTGATCCAGCTTCCTTAATTTCTTCAGGTTCTGTTTCTCAGTATCTCCCAAGGAAAAGCACAGGCAGGAAGGCAAATGGGAGGAAGAGGAGGGTCCTCAGGAGGTGACCCATCTCTTTGCCAGGCCCATCCCCCGGGGCCGAAGGAGCAGTGCCCGCAGACAGCCCAGCAGGGCAGACGACGGCACCGTGGCCCGCAAGACGCGGGCGGCCTTGCGCAGCAGGCGGGACGGCAGCAGCAGGGACGCTTCTCTCCACGACTCCTCCCTTCAGGACGAGCGGGAGGAGGAGCTGGAGCCTGCCATGCATCACCCCCATCCCGCAGGTGAGATTGGGGCGGTAGGTGTGTGGCTCCTCACAGCACTTTGTTCCAGTTCTTTTCCTGATTTAGGCCTTCGGCTTCTCCTCTTTGCCATTCCTGCTTTTCCAGAAAACAAGCGGTGCTTTTCAGTCCCTCAAGTGCAGAAATCCTTTGAATCACCTCATCTTAGTCTTCTGTGCTGTTCAGTATCTCTCAGTGAGACAGTGGGATCAAGGTGCCCTCAGCAGGCTGTCATAGATTCATAGATTCATAGATATTAGGGGTTGGAAGGGACCTAGAAGATCATCTAGTCCAACCCCCCTGCCTGA
>JANHGL010002743.1:0-22316 GCA_024611195.1 Ceyx melanurus
GATCCTGCTCAGGCAGGGGGGTTGGACTAGATGATCTTCTAGGTCCCTTCCAGCCCCTAATTTCTTTGATTCTGTGAGATACATCCTTTACCAATGTCCCTAAGTGCTTTAAGGAGCATAGGTAGCCAGAAGGTTATCTGGACATCCAATGGGTGCATTGATGCAGTTTTCAACTTTTATGCTACATCATATAGAGCAATCCTAGTTTTAATGTGAAAAGTCCCTTACTTAGAAGGGAGACTACAAAATAGGAGCCTGAGGGCTAGTAATACCAGCTCACTCCTTGTCTGCTCTTGGGAAGTCACTTGATCATTTGCTACCTCAACTTCTCCTAGCCCTGAAATAATATAGTACCTTTTTCTTTCCTGCTTCCTGCTCTTTGATTGTGGTAAGAGCCAATAAGCCCCAGCAGAGATTAGAGGGCTTCTCTCTACTGTTTCCTAAAAGATGTGCAGAAATCAGCTGATGTTTGTATACTGACAGATTCCTTGTTTGCAGTACACCATATGGATGCAAAGTTTTCGTCTGGCATATTCCTACAAGCAGATGCCTGAAGGAGCAACTGCTCATCTGAAGTTTTTACTAGAGGAACCTCCCATTACATTTACACTACAACCTCCTCCTCTTTCTCCTCCTTCTCTAACATATGGAAATTAAATGTAGTTATGACTCAGGGGCATGTTTGTCCTTCAAATTAAAGAGTTTTCCCTAAATACACTTTCTGGGAGTTGTATTTGTTGCCTTTCTTACAAACCATTTGTCTAGTTGGTATGCTCCCACAGGTGATATTTTTTAGATGTCAGCAGAAAGCCATGTGCTTGTACTAATGTTATCAGCCACCAGTTTTGAAGACAGGTTTGCCATCTCAGCTTCAAGATCAAATGCAGGCTTAGATATCAGCCCAGCTCAGTGGTTTGGTTCTCCCACTTTGTATCAGCAAGGAATTTTGCTTTGGAAGTACAACACAATGCTCAATGAACCTTACCCAAGTAACTGTGGGGCAGCTTAGTTTCACACCATAGTTCAGTAGCTGCTGTGTGGCAATGGCCATACATTTGCATGCTCTTAACCACGTGCAAGGTAGCCTTAATGAGAGGTGACCTTCTTTATTTAGGAAAGGCTATTGTGCACACAGCAGCTGGTGAAATGTAGTGTAAATATGATGTAAAGGTGATTTAGTGCCTATTTGAATTTGTCTCGCCCTCATTTGTCTGGGTTCCCCATGTCTTACACTGTAGTTGTCATTAAGGAATGTCTTACTCTGGAAGCTACTGACTTGAATTCAAGTTTCCCATCTGTCACAGATTTCTTGTACAACCTCAGGTCAGTCACTTTAATGTGGTTATTAGAATATATTTTTATTTCAACAAAGGCTGGGGAGGATAAATACTTTCAGGCCTTTAAGTAGTTTAATATCACAGCAGTGGGAGGCTCCACATGTAAGCATGTCAGCTTGGGTTAGAATACTGTAGAAATGGTTTGGAGGAAATGAAATATATTATCAGCCTATACTGTATAGGACAGAATGTATTTTAGGGTTGCTGAGTAAATGTATTTACTGGGTGAAAAAACAGATGACATTTATTTTAGCACTTTCTATCCCCTTGGCTTCCAGATTAATTTTCCTCAGTATATTGTAATGTACAAATAATAATCTTGCATTAAAAAAAGTTAATCTTTCTGAAGTGTTCCCCCAAGAGTTAAGCTTAGCTTTAAATACATTCCTCCTCCACACCTTATTCTATTTACCATGCATACAAAGTACCGCTGTTTTCAACTGAATTTGTTTCTCCATTTAATTCCCTCCCCCCAAATTGTTGTGTTAGCCACTTACATATAACAACACCAGCCCTTCAGAAGCCACAGGTTGAGAAACAGCATTCTAGAGGCTATGGCAATACCAGATAAATGTTTGGAGGGGAGATTATGAGAAAAACTGTTTTCCAGGGAAGACAAAGCCAACAATCAGAATATTTTTTTTCTAATGAGGATGTTTCTTCACCCACACCTTCACCATCTTGTCCAAATATCTCTGGCAGCACCCTCAAAGTCAGGTTTTCTGTCCATCCACCCCATGGACACACAGTAGAGTTCATTATCCATGATGAATCCTGAAGACACCAGGAGTCTTCAACTCTGGATGGTCATGCTTGGGGCAACCAGAGTTCACTACTCAGATGCCTTCACCACGTCCTACACAACATACCCCAGTGATCCTGCATTTCCTCCCACCTCACTGTGGACACGTTTCCCTCCCACCTTCTCAAACTCACTAGTCACACAAGGCTAGACATTTCTAAGACACGGTGGCCTGAAGTACCTTCCCTGCAGCACAGGCAAAGTACAGTCTAATCAAACACCACAAGTACAAACAGAAAACAATTACAGGGACTTACACTGCTATGAAGTGTGGGCAGTTTGGAGGATGGGTCCTTCATGCTTTTGAAAAACCTGTTTCTAGAAGAGAAGGGGCTGTCACTTGGGCCCTGTGTGAATAATTCCCATACAGCATTTTTGTAGCTTCAGTTGGATATGGCATATCTGTGTTCCAAATTCAAGCATGTTTGCGTTAAAGAGCAGATCAGCATCCATGATACAAACAGTCTGGATAGCACACAGCTTACTGTAGTACAATCTTTGGTCACTGCTAAATCAGCAAGTTGCACTGAGGTTTAGCAAGACAAACTGCCAGTGATGGCAGCAATGCAAACTGGTACTGCCTTAGAGCAGAGGGTTGACACGTTTGGTGGCTCACCCAGGAATATGCCAGGACACTTTTGGAACTGTGAAGCACATTAGCTTCTGTTAGAAGTAGGAAAACATTCTGCTCTATGTGGCAAGGGGCTGTCTCACACACTTACTTTAAAAAGACTGGAGGTTAGGAAGTGTTTCATAGTGGAATGCAGGAGGCTCAGCAAGTTGGTTTAAAGAAAATGTTTTTCCTCTCAGACCATTTGCAACTCTCTCCCTATGTTTTTCCCATTGGCACTGAAGCACTCATCCGAAATAGCTCTGCCCTGTAGAAGCTTGTTCCAGAGAATGATGTGGTTGAGAGAACATCTTCACGCAGTATCCCAGTGGTATTTATTAGCCCTTGGATGTGTACCCAATGCCCTTTTACTATGGCAACCCAGTGGGCTGAGACATTAAGTCTGCCTGTGAGCATCAGAGTGCACGGAGAATTAAGAATGCCTCCTTTCAAGAACCAGACAGGTTACAGACAGAAATCTACTCAGAAGTCACTTCAAAGCAAGGAGCTGGGCAAAAACCATCTCTACTTTTACTGCAAGTGGGAAGATTTACCAGTAATGACCACCACACACACTCACACACACATATATATTTCTTCACCTGGTAGTTTAGTCAGGACAGCTTAAGCCAGACAATATCATGAAACCTGCTGTGCAAGTAAAGGACCCAGTATTCCTGCCATTCCTGCTGGCATTCCAAGAAGACAAGGAAATTGCTCTGGAAAAGAAGGGACTGTAGTAACTTGGAACATAAAGACTATTCTAGAATATTTCACTGTACAACTGTCCTGATTTTAAACCTAGTTTTTTTAGGCTTTAGTTGAATTTTTTTCCAGGTATTTGTCCTTGCTCAAAAGTACAGCTACAAGATCTCAAGCTGTGTATCTTCCATTTCCCACATGAGGGATCCAGAAATAAAACACACACTTAACAATAATGCCTGTGGGGTATCAAATGACTTGTCTACCTGTGGAACTGTCAAAATGAAGATTTATATCCTGGTTTATAAACCACCATGACCATATTCTGCTGTTTGGAGGGGCTTCAATGACTTCCACATTTTTTCTTACAAGTTTTGCATCAAGATTTGCAGGGGTGGTTCAAGATAATGAGACAAAGTTTTCTTCAGCTAGAGCTCAGGGCTGTGGAATTATACTTCATTATTGCTTCAGATAATGTCACCAAGACTGGCAAGATCAGCACTGAAATATCTATAGACCTAACTCAGTAATAAGAGCCAGTTTCTGGGCTGAACCTGGGGAGAACTGTATCAGGATGTGACATTAATCTTTCAGACCTTCTGACACCGACTTGCATCTTGTACTATACTTCAGGTCTTCCCTTCTCTAGAATGTCTGAGTGTACTTATATAGAGCCTACCAAGTGTCCTTTTGAGACAGGCTTTGCATCTTTAGGGATTTCACGTGCTGCTGACCTCAAAAGATTGTCCACATTTTCTAGATGGTGCAGGGTGTTTATATGCATGGGGTGTTGGTAGCTGCTAGATCAAAATACAATAGCAACAGCTAATAGTTACTATATCACATAGTAGGATAGACCAGCATGCAAAGGAATTAGGATTATCAGAACCTGAAAAAAACCTAATTTGTTGTGTATCCAATGGAAACAGCATAACATTTTTCTTGGAGAAGAGCCACTCACAAGTGAATCAAGCCAAACATCTAAAAAAACCAACACAAAACCCACTGACTAGGTCAGGCTCAAAACTAAACCTTCAGTACAGAACATTTCCTACCTAGGAAGGTTCCTCAGTGCTTTCTTTTGACTTCAGCCAGGCACCATCTCTGTTTTCATGGCATCAATCTAACCTTTCTGGCCTCAGTATAGGTACAGGTTGCATATGGGGAAGCAGTCCATTCATAGTCAAAAATCTGTAAAATACAATTTTCAAATGCTGGTTTTCATGAAACTGAATTGAAATTGATTCCTTTGTGTCAGTTAAACTAACTCCATAACAAACAAAACCCAACATTTTAATCCAGAAGTTAGATAATGAGTGTCTAAATTAACAAGGAGCACATTATTCTATAGAAGTGTTTCACATTCATATATATTTTGTCCTCAAGGACAAGTTTAAAAACCAAAACATTCAAGCCCTGCAACACCACCTACTCCAGCTCCACACACAAGGAAAATCCTCCAAGAAATCAAAATCACTGTAACAACAAAAGGAAAACCACAACGAAAGCACTCAAATTTGCTCAGTTGTGTTCCTCAACAGAGGCCACCAATTAAAACCAAAATTGCTAAGTTACTTTTATCACCTCAGAAGAATAGACATACACACAACTGTTCACAGATATGGGCTTGAAGCCTCACTGGCCACAGTTCAGGATTTATTACAGCCACACTCCTACAAGATAAAACAAGGGATGCAAGTAATCCAGTGTTATTACTTGAAAGGGTTAGGGGTGAATTAAAAATTTATCTAGATTTTCCATACATAAAGTGTCTTATTCCAAGGCTTCTATACCACACCTTTAAGAAAATCATTAGCAAGAAACTACAGTTCCAGACTTTGAAACACACAAGTGATCCAAATTTCTCTTTAAAACTCATCAAGAGCAGCAATACCTTAGTCCCTGCCCACTGCCATTTCAGGCTCCCTCACCCAGGAAGTACCTCCCTGGCAGAAACCAACAGCAGCAGATTTTGGAGCTCCATGAAAGGTTTAGTATTTTCAGTGCACCCTGTTTCCAACTCCATGCAATTACAAGAGTCAAACATCAAGTGTTTTTCTTATTTAAGCAATGGATCATTTTTGCCTCTGTTTAAAATCTTATGCAGGATGAAATGTTAAAACTGACAAGCTGGAAATGAAATACCAGAACATCCCTTGACCTTGTCATCACCATTTGCTTTTTACTTTTTTGTGCCATAATTATTTTTTTTTTAAAATCAGCATATTCCCATGAAAATTGATTTCCATTAATTGTCATTTTCATGGAAGGACAAAAAAAGGCTGGAAATTTTTCAAGCAGCTCTCTATACAAGAAATGCAAAGCAGAAAAATTGCCCCAGCCAGTCCAGAGTTTAAAATCCTTAAAGTTATAAGGTTATACTTCTTTTATACATGTAGACAGATAAAATTTATGTTAAACACCATACTAAATGCATTTAGAAAGGAAATGGCAAATAAATCAGGTGGTTACAGCAGGCCCATAGAGCAATACCCAAAGAGCAAGGAGCTTGAGTTCCCACAACACTTGTATTTCCTAGCCACATCCTTCTACTGCGTAAACTCAGTCTCTTGGATTCACCATTTCTCGTAATACCACACCACCAGACAGTTAAAAATTTATTTGCAGGGCTCTTACCTTTGAAGCACAACTTCTTCTGAGCTTTTTGCCCTTGCATCCCCACAGTGGTACTTGTGAGGTCCATCCATTTCCAAGCAAGGCAGGAGTTCACCCTCTTTAGGGGTGATTCAGGCCCCAGAAAGTCCTACAAGGCAGGTCTCCTAAAACTTCAGCAAGTCCTTATCCGACCTGCCTCCCCTTCAGGCACGTGACAAGATGCTTCATTACATTTCCTTACAAGCCAAAAATTATGTCCCTTGTTGAGGAAGGAAATGCAGAATATCAAGAAGATTTCTTTATCTCTCCCAGGAGAAGTTAGAGAAGTTAAGAGACTAGACAGGGGTCACAGCTCCTCAGCAACCTTGTAGTCCTCTAGGTTCTTTCATCATGCTTCCTATTTTGTCTCCAGATATTGAGTTGCTTAAAGTTTCTTCCTAGGAGCAGTACCACACTAATTTCTGAGCACTTTTTCTACTTACTAAAGACCCACTAAGCTAAACAGCCCAGGGCTTGCAATTTAGGAGTGGCACAATCAGCTGAACTCCCATCACCTGATGCCCCAATTCCTCTCAGCCAAAGGCTGCATTTCCCAGCAGGGCTTTGTCCCAGCCATGGCTGGTGGAGAGAATGAGAAACAGCTGCCCTGGGGTCAGCTGGTGCAAGTAACAAGGCAGGTGGTGGCAGAGCTTTCAACAGGGTTACTCTGAGTGTGGCAGGTTATTCTGGAGTATAGCTGGTGGAGAGAGAAGACACCATGTTTATAAGCATGCATCAGACTGTGAACCAAGCCCATTGAAACAGATAGGAAGTAAATATCAGCAAAACTAAGTATGGAGCTATTTAGGAGAGACTGTTAGTATGTGCAACAGTGATCTGACCAGTTCCAGTTACTGAAATTGAGAATAATATACCTGAGTAGTCAGCCAGAGCACAGAGTACATTCCCACATCTGTGACAAACAGCATGCCAGGCAGTTACTATGGTGCTGAAATAAAGTTTTAAAGTTGGGATTTAATTTCTCACTCTTGATGAGGGAAATTATTTATCTAAACATGTATTTTCAAGTGTTGATCTAGAAATGAAAACCAAACTAGCTCAATTTTGATGATTTACAGCTACATTTGATACTGGCCTTCCCAATGGCGTGATGTTTTTGTCTGTGTAACCTATGAGTTATCCAGCACAACCACAATATTTCAGCTGCTGGTAGCAAAAGAAAAGTATGTCAGGGAGAGTTTATCAAATGGTGCCCTTCAACAATATAAAGAAGAATTCTTTTTGCTTTTGTAGAAACTCTGTGCCAGTTCTAATGAGATCTGTGAGCCTCTTTGTTTCTGATTAAATTGGAGCATAAAGAGCACACAGAGTTTAAACATTGTTCTCTGAGCTTGAAGTAAGTTTGGCTTGAGATGGGAATATAGTTTTGTTTTCTCTGCATCACCATGTTATTTTATATATTGCATGAGCAACAGTTGTCCCTCCTCTATGTCCTTTGCACAGAATACCAGTTAGGTGTATCGTAGGTATATTTCCCTGTCTGTTTTGTTACTGTATTTTATTGAAGGATATTTTGTAAACATTAGCATATTTGACATAGCTTTACATGACTCATTTATTATTGAGGAAGAAATAAATAATGTTTAAGAAGGAAGATGGTGCAGTCAATTGTATATTACTTTAAGAATAAATCACAGTGTACTACAATGATTTTCCTGCTACTGCTATTCGGAAGTGATTTAGGAAAAGCAGCTAGGAACTTACCATCTTTAGCCACTTAGAATAACTTAAAGATGTTTTTTACATAAATGTCATATCTTAGTATAAAGAGGTCATTGCTTCTTCATTATCTATTGATTATCTGTTTAAACAAACACTGTTATCCTTTAAAAATTTTTTTCAGCAGGGCTAGGGACTGGACACCAAGTTATAAGTGTAAATCTGATTCAAAACTCTGGAAACATCAAAGTAAAATAGATTGTGTATGAGAAGACTTCAAATCTATCTTGTTAACTGTCATCTGAAGGTAGAAAGTTAATAATGTCCAATACTGGTATAGAAGCTTTGATTCATAGAAATCACTAAACATATGAAACCTATTTTTTTGGAGCATTTCCACAGCTCTAGTTGAGTAAAAACAAATCTATCTTAAGCAAGAATAGAAAATAACAGAAAAACTAAATTTGATCAGAACAACATGGCTAACAAATCTTTTCTCAAGAAAAGCAATATGATGTGATCTTAAAAGAGTAATCCAGAACTGTAATAATTTCCCAGCTTAATATACAAATTAAAAAAAACCCACATATTTTAGACTGCTGATGGATTTGGCACAGAAAATGTGTGCTAAAGAGATGAGAGGATTCTGGATGTTAAAAATTTAATAGATTTATGTGAATTTGGAGTCACTGCTGCTCAAAAAAAAAGTGAAAGAGGATGTAAACAAAGAATCATCTATCAGAATCATAGTGTAGAATTTTTTTACTGGCTGTACAAGGTCATTGCAATATAATGATTAAGACAGTATCTTAAGTGTGATTTGTGTTTGATATTCCCAGATGAATTTACTGTAGTTGATTATTTTATATGCTGTAATTCTATCTCTAAGAATTTGGGAAGTTTTTCTTAAGAAACACAAATCTAATTGATATGGGAAAAGCAATAAGAGGAGGTTCTTGTAGAAAAGTGTGAATTGTCAGAAGAAAATGCATGGAAAAATATCCTATGAATCCAAATGTCCCATTTTACCTTTACCTTTGTGATCCTGGGTTCCTAAGGAAACTGGTTTTTTTTGTTGTTTTCTGTCATGCTGTCTTGCTTACCATCTGTCTTTTATTTTAATTATTTACTGACCAAACTCCATTCAAATTTGACAAATAGATGGTTATCTGAAGTATATTATGATTCAATAATGCATGTAAAGCCCTGGTTGAAGAAATGGTTCATTATAAACCTTCCTCTTTAGATGTTTGAGCTTAATCTTGAGTCCCACATCTGACAAAACCCCTGGACTCCATTAGTGTCCCTCCTCTCAGATTTAGTCACTTCCATAGTTGTATCAGTTCACTTCTCAGCACATCTGACTGGATTGTGTTAGATGCTATGTAAACACTGACCAAGGAGAGCACAAGATTAAGGGTTATCACAAGAGGACTCACAGAGTAGATTAATGCCTAGAAAATAGTTCTAGACTAAAATACCTATAGCTAGACATACAACCATGCAAAACAAAGTACTGACCTGGAAAAAAAGACAGTTCTGACAGCATCCTGTGCTGGACACTCACGAGCCTTCTCTGTTTGGATCCCATGACATCTATTGGACCTCTGTGCTGTTAATCTTCTGTTAATCCAAGTTGTCTTGCTCCTTCAGACAGCTCAGGCTGTTGATGTAGAAGAAATGGCACACTGAAGATCATTACCCATGGCCTCATGGACCAGTTCTCCCCATCCCTGATGGATCCCCCAGGATTTTGGCATATGCCTTCCTGGTGATCCAGCCTGGCTCTGCACTCACTCTCCATTTTCATTCAGCATTCATGATGATCACATATACTGTAGGATTCTGATATAATGTTGCTATGGATTCACATTGTACAGCTGTTTGAGCAGCTTTACACAACATAGTTGAGAAGGATAGGCATAGACTTTTCCCTAACAAATAAGCAAACAGCTCAAAACCAGTCAGTTTCTCCTTAACTGTCATGCCAGTCAGTGGGCATTAAAGACCACATCAGAGAGAAGTAGGAAGCTATAAATGGGAAGTCAGAAAGAAATACTTATAAAAAAGAATGCTCCTGAGCTAAACAATTGTATGATCACAATCCTATCCACGAAGATTATTAGAGCAATATGAGGAGTTGCCTGCTGTTCTCACATTGATTCATTTTGATAACACAAGAAATGACAAGATGCACTTAAAAAGTCCTTCCATAAAGGAGTATTCTAAGGGCAGTTCATTGTCATTTATTATATTCCCAAAATGAATCAAGGGGAGAATTAAAAGACTTCATATGAAATGACTTTCTAGTGCTGAACTCAGCTGCAAGCTCAAAGAATGAATTCGTGTTCCAGAGCAGATGCTTCTGTTGCAGATGACTATGGTTAATTATTCATAGTCCATGAACTGCAATGAAAACAGACCTGGAGACAAAAAAGTTGTTTTATGCTTGTAAGTCAAATTCAGCAGTACTGAGTAACCAGGTGCAGCCTCTCTAATATGAGTGAATGAAGTTCTGCCAGGCCACCAGCAAAATGAGATCATAGAATCATAGAATGGTTAGGGCTGGAAGGGGCCTCCAAAGGTTATCTAGTCCAGCCCCCTGCAGCGATAAACGCCATTGAGCAGTATCAAGCTCCTGAGAAAACACTGTTGTCCTCTCTGCAGGATAAATGAAATATTTAGTCTCTAAATCCCTGTGGGGCACAGCTGGAGCACAACAGGGATGTGGAGCTCTGCTTTCAATGGGATTCTGCTTTGACTTCAAGTGTTGGTGCTGCTCACATCCCCAGGGCTCAACCAACCAGGCAGAAAGTACTTTTTGTGGGTTGCACTTGCCAGCCAGACACCCTTTTTTAACAAGCCCTCTCCATTAAGGACATTGAGGCTGGAGGAGAGGGGCAGAAGATGGTTTGCTCACTGTTAGCACCATTCTGTATGTTAGTATTTTGCCAGGAAAACGTTTCTCTTTTGGCACGTTTGCCACCCAGAGCAAGTCCTTTTGCTAACTCCTGAAATGCAGCCTGGGAAAAGTGGGGATTATTTTTCTTAACACAGAATAGCTATGACTTTTCTGGATAGAAAATTAATGGCTCCTATAGCCTTCCCAGCTTCCAGAGTGGAGGTTGGCAGGATGGAGATGCCAGAGTGTGCCAGAAATAACACAGCTCCTCTATCCTGAGAGGGTGGCCATCTGTCCTCCTCTCCCCATGCTGCTTTGGAACCTCACTGTGATCTTTGGCAACCTCCTGCTTTCAGTCTTGTCACTTGCAAAATGGGGCCTGCAGTGTTTCCTCCACCTTCAGAGCCTGCTCCAAAGTTCTCAGATGGAAGATGCTAGAGAGGTTTGAAATTACCATGGCTGTTAAAGTTTGGAGTGTTTGGATCAGAAGCAGCATCTGGGATATAGCCAAGATCTAACAAGGCACATTCATTTCCAGTTAGACTTTGGCATCTGGGTGGCAATGAATCAATGAGGGAAGACCACCTATTTCACATGTGCTCTAGAAATACACTGCATTATTGTTTGTAATACAAGTAAGTGTTGGATAATACTCCAAATAGGACTTATTTGTACTTTGGTGCATCTGACAATGGTGTTAAATGCATAAATATTGCAGTTCTACACTGAAAGGTGATTCTGCTTTATAGATAATATAGGTTGTTTGAAATTTGCTATTATTCTGACAAGAGACATAGTTTAAAATTCTCTATACAAAGAAGAAGCCAAGGACTGGGACTCTGGAGCAGACATCTTGGCTCCCTAACCCAGAAGCAGTGCAATGCCAAGAGTCCTAAGAAACCCAACTTTTGTGGTGACTGATCCCAAAGCTTCCTGGGATGTGAAGAAAAACTGTCAAAAGCAAACCATCTCTTAAAAATGTTTCATTTTTGACAAATAAGCAAATGGTAGTGGAAAAAGACTAAAAAAAAGCAAACCAAACCTGACCCTGCTGGAATTTTTCTCAGCAGTGCTAGTAAACATTAAAGTGCAGCAGCTCCAGCTAAACAAACAGGAAAGCATACCCTGCTGTCTAATTGCAGCCTGGCAGTGGCAAAATAAAGACTATATTAAAGGTATGTTGGACCACAGTAACCAAGAGAGTTTGGGATCCCCAAATAACATCATATAACAAAACACAGGAAGATAGTCCCTCTTGATGAGCTTAACCCTGCTTTGCCATGTGGGGGATCAAGGCTGATTTTGTGATGAAGCCATCCAGAAGGGGATACTGGAACCTGCTGTTGGCCTAAATAAATACATAATGACTTAATGAAAAAACACACATCTGTTCTCTTTGTATGATTGGAAAGAACATCCCTGGTATCCCAGTGCCTGCCTCGTGTACAAAATGAGCCCTTAGGATAATTATGGCTGTTGAGTTTTGTGAAGGTACTGCTCTAGAGGTGAAATAGAAACTGGTGTCAGTGCAGCAGGGTTGCTGGGATACAGTTAGACTGTGCAGGGTGGGAGCACTGCTATTACTGATAGTGCTAGGAGGGGGTGTGAGGAACAACCAGAAATAGCTTCCCCACCCACCCTTCTCATTCAGTGTGATGGGAATTACTGTGCCTGCTTCTCAACTCTGCCACCAGCCCAGCCACCCTCCTCCCCCTGCAGCACTGAGAACATGGGCATTCTGGAACCTCTTAGTACAGCTCCTCACGTGCTCAGGATTCACCATGTCACTTGCTGAGTTAGGCCCCATTAATGAAGATGATTTACCTCTCTCTCTGGCTAAAATGCCTGTGTGTGGCATCCCATCCCATCCCATTCCTTGGGCATTTTACAAACAAATCACCATCGAGCTCTGCGGTGACTTAAAGAATTAAGTTTGTTCTAGCTGTCTAATCTATATTTCTCCACTTTCCATTTTGTTCTTTGCTTTGGGCTTCATATCTGGAGAGCTATGACTCACTCTACTTGGGCTCCTGCTGCTTGAAATTAAAGTAAAAAAGCTTCTCTTTCTACTCCCCTTCCCCCCTCCCCAACCCCACACCATTTCCTAATATGTTGCTTTCTGAAGCCATACAACACCTTATAAATGTTTCACCAGAAGGGATCTGCCAGAGCATTCCCATCTGTCACATTAACACAGCCAGATTGGAAGTATTTTTAAAATTTAAGATATCCTATGGAGAGGGAGAAGGAATGAATGAGGAACTGCATACAGAACTGGGAGAAACAGAGCTAGTGAGAGACAGCTTTGGGTTTGAGAATTTGAACCTGCCTTGAAACATGCTTCAGCAGCCTTCATAGGTGATGAGCAACCACTGCTTTCTGCCTGCACTTTTGGTGCTTGACACAGCTGTTGAGTTTTCTTGCTCTGGTCCCTTATAAATTGAGCTAGCTTTACTAGAAGCAAAAAATGCAGCACCTTACAATTGCCAGAGCTTAAATAGGAATGCTTGAAAATAATCTCTGCCTAAGTTTTCAAGGAGGGGAAGGAGTCTGTGATGTCTTAACAGTAAATTTTGTCTCCTTTGTCTTACTTAGCAAGTATTCACAACAGCTAACCAGTTGTACTGCCTTTCCTTTGAGCCAAACTCCCACCCCACCAACATCACTTCTAGCATTGCTTTGAGCATGGCTATGGTGGAATTTCAGTCTTAGGCATGGCCACTCCAAGTGGAACAGTAAGTTCAGAACTCACCACATGAGCACTGGATGTGATCACTCAGGAAAGAGAAGTAAAACAACCACTGAGGATGTAAGCATGCTCAGAGTAGTTAACCTCATCTGCTGGCAAGGCTAGTTGGCTTGGACTTTGTGGCTACACTTGTACTGTTGCATAAAACAGACCAATAGAGACTGGCTCTTAGTCCTGAGACTTGGTGTCACCAAAGAGCACAGAGCTAATTCCATTGAAGCAGATTTGTCTGGGAGGGAGGGAGCTAACTAGTATGGTCCAAAACAAAGCCAGGCCAACCTGATGAGAGAGCAGTGTGAATAACAGGGGACATTGTCCAATCTTGCTTTTTGCTTCTATGTAATTCAGCATTATATACTTCGGTTGTGTGGCCTTACCAGCTCACTCAGTCCTGTGGGCTTCTTCCTTTTCTGAGACTGTCCTGAGCAGGAGCTCTTGGCAGATGGAATGCAGCTTATAGGCTCATGTAGTTGCAATGTATGAATCTACTCATAGTGAATGGTATTCAAGCTGTAAACAAGATTCAGCAAAAGGTTGTAATTAGTGCAGAAGTTCACCTTTTTTTTTTTCCTTTCTTTGATCTGAGACTCAAGTACAGATAGTCAGCATGTCTTTTTTTTTTTTTTCTCAGCTCCTCTGAGTAGGAGGAAGGCAGATAAAGAGTTAAATTGCAGTTTTCTAAGAACTTACACTTAATTCTCTCTCATTCCCTATGTTGTATATAGCAGCTCTGCTGTCACGCAGGGTGCTTTTCAGTTTGTGTTTCAGCTAAGGCCCACCTCACTCACACACCACTGACATGCAGTTCTCCCTGGAGCTGAACACATAGGCTGTTACAGGCAAACCACAGTGCAGGCCAATTTGCAACAACATACATGGACAGAAGTGGATGGCTTGAAAGCCTGAATCCTGATTTTTGTTTCCACCTGTTATGCAAATGCTCTGGTGCACTGGGGTCTCTCTCTGTCTGTCAGCTTGTCTTCTGCAAAGTAATGATAACCTTGCAACAGCAATACAGATTTTGAAAAGACCTCAGCCTCCCACTCTGACAGCCAGACTTTAACAAGGAAAACACCTCCTATTTAGGCACCAAAATGTCATATTCTTATGCAGAAGCTGAGCATAATAGATTCTCAGCTTCTTACATGATCTGGGCAGCAGGCACTGCTGCAAAGGTTGTTGGGAACTGTGGAAAATGTGCTCCTTCTTTAAGAGTCTAAATGAAAACCCAGAGTTTCTGAAAATCTGGCTCCATTTTAGGTGTTGAGCGCTCAAAGATGTGAGTCTGAGTGCTGTGGAAAACCTGGCATCTAACAAAGGAGTGCTGTGAGAATAAATTAATTAACATGAGATCCTGGGGTAATGGTGATGACAGGACTAGTAAACTTTGTAAAAAAGTGAGGAATAGCTTCATGTGTTGAAATTTTGGGGAAAATACCTAGTAGGCAAGAAATGACGACCTACTGTCAGTCTGCCACAACAC
Organism: Ceyx melanurus; assembly: GCA_024611195.1. Lineage (NCBI taxonomy): Eukaryota > Metazoa > Chordata > Aves > Coraciiformes > Alcedinidae > Ceyx > Ceyx melanurus. Next base: position 14,921 of record JANHGL010002743.1, read on the forward strand.
AAGGAGAATCCCAGCAGGTTCTCCCGTAGCTGAATCCTGCCACTGTTGCCAGTGACAGATGTGACACTATTGGCACACAACGTTAGAAGTTTTAAAATAGAAAAGTATAAACTTTTAGTGGAGAAACACATAGTAAATCTTTAATCCTGACTTCTTAACCAAGAAGTGCAGAGCTGTTGCTCTGTTGCTATTAGTTCCACCAGAATATTTGTTGTCAGGTGAACTTAGATTTTCCAGATGACGTTAATAACCCTGCAGGAAATGGGAGATGAAGCAACGTCTTCAAAACCACCCAGAGACTCGTTTTGTAAAAGAATTATGCAAATATGATAATCTTGTGGTTTTAACATATAAAAAAGAAGTGCATCTAGGAGATGCCTGTTGCTTGTTCTGCATGTTGAGTGGTGTAATGTCTGTGTAGTGAAAAGTGCCTGTGACTGTCAAGGGTGTTCATTCATCCTCTCAGAGACAGGCATATAATGCTGTTTTGGGAGATATTTTTCTCATGAGGAACAGGAAGGGTCCACCTTCTAATGTAGTTCTTTCATTTCCTGATGGTTTCTCAAACTAAGCTGAAGAATAAGGCTACATCTGGCACATCCTCTCTGAATGGGGTAGTTAACATCTTCAGTAGAAGCTGAGAGTGCTGTAGCTGAGGGCTATCAATATTTATCTGATAGCTTCATGTTCCAAAGACCATCTATTTCTTTGTCTCATAGTGAACTAAGCATCCATAATTCTAATGAGTTCAGCAGAGCTACTCTATTTCATATCAGCAGTGAGACTGGTCAAGTAAATAATCTTTTTGCAGATATGTGCCAGTGCACACACATGTGTACATGGAGAGTGTAGCACTCCAGGGGCAGTGGAAACCAGCAGGTTTGGCATTCCTTAGCTATCTTGACTCTTTTTTTCAACATTTCTTTTATAAGCTTGAATTTTCCCTTCTGCCCCTGCAATACTTGACTCTCATGCTTGTTTCTGCTGATTTTTTTAAAAGGGGGGAAAAAAAATGGAGTACTGGGAAGATGAAATGATTTCTGGAATGTGTCAGCAACAAACAGAATCTCTTGGGATCGCCTCTGACACACAGGAACAATAAGTTTGAGACAGGAAATTAGTTTCCCCATGGCTGATGGCTTTCCTGGATTGGCTTACCCCACTCCCACACTGTTGAAGCTATTGAACGCTCAATTAGTATTCCCCAACGTGTCAAAATGAATTGAACCAACTCCAGAAATTCTTCACTGCAGTTTATGTATCACTTTTCAGGCTTTGAGAAAACGACTTACTGTTTCACTGTGTGCAGCAAACAAATCCTGCCCTTCTCAACCCTCAGCCATTTGGACTTTTTTTATGTGGTTCAAGGGCACCTGCAAAAATAAACAGGAACAGCAAGTTACTGCCTCCAGAATGTGTGGAGTACCTCAGCTAACTAGTTTGTGAATAGCTAAAGAGATGGATATAATGACTGTAGTATCTTAAAGTATTTGAGGTTGGTTTTGTTTTGCTTTAGGCAGTTATATATTAACAGTGTGATTCCAACACCAGTAATGGATTCCCAAAGTGCAGATGGCAGGCTCTGTTTTGAGCTACAGGCCAAAAATCAAGCTGCTAAAACAAAGGACACAAAAATCATGACCTAGATTTCACCCAAATAATGGGATTTCTTCACAAGTTGGTGGAACTGGGTTTGTAAATGTATATATTTATTTTTTTTAAAAAAGACAGGTTGTTTGTATTTCATATTTATATCTTTGAGTCTTTGTAATATGTTTGGCTACACATTTATCTCATCTTTATAACCAAGAGTCATAAATTTCTTGTTTAGTAATAAAAATGGAGACCATATTGTGACTTAGAAACCTAGAATCATGGAATTATAGGGGTTGGAAGGGATCTCTGGAGATCATTGAGTCCAACCCCCCTGCCAGAGCAGGGTCACCCAGGACAGGCCACACAGGAACAGATTGAGGCAGGTCTTGAAAGTCTCCAGAGAGGAGACTCCACAACCTCTCTGGGCAGCCTGAAAGACTTCAAGAGGCAAAGCTCCAAGAAAAATGATGATTTTCACTAGAAATGACAAAATAGCAGAAGTTAGAAATTAGCATTTCAGGTGTTAAAGGGGCATTCTAGCTCATCCCAATGCAAATTCTGAGGATGTTGAATCTCAGCTTAAATACTCACTAAGATACTCAAGTGCAGTAGTCTCTCCAAGTCTTATTTTCATTAACTTCATTATATTTGCTTACTATAGTTGCTCTCAACCCAGTCTTTGCTAATGGTGATAGCTTCTTTTGTGTTGGTCAGGCTTATGTTTGTGGTCAGAAGAAAACAGAAACAAAAAGAAGACATAGGTAAGCTGGATGCTGGACAAAATGAAATGCATCACTCACCAAGGTGTTCAGAAGAATAAAAAAGCACAAGTCATTTGAAGTTTAAACCTCAAATCACAGTTGGATTTTAATTTCTAACAGCTTGCTATTTTATCCTGAAATGAGTGAGCTTTAGTACTTTGGTGCTTTGCAGTGAGCTCAAGGAGTCTTTTTCAATGATTGAGACACAGCCTTGAGTAAGTCATAAAGAGCAGCTCTTTCCAGTTCAGTCAGTAACTAGTTGTAAGAAAACTGTGTGCACAGGGAAGTCTCAAGGAGGATCTTCCTGCATAATGATTCAGGAAAAGAACAAAAAAGAAGAGGAGTGGGTGAATAAAGTGGTGGCAAAAAAAAAAAAGGAAGATTGGGATTAAGGGTGCATAGAAACTTCTTTGATTTGAAATAACATTTATAATGTTCATACCATTTTCTCAGCATCAAGCTAAGAAACCCAGGACAGATTGGTTGCTTGCCTGCACCACAGGTTTTCATTGCCTTCCTATGGGTTTGTTTTCCTGGGATAAAATGTCTTATAGCTCGCAGACATAGGTCTAGCAAACAAAAGACAAAAGAAACACCAACCATTTGCACAAGGCACAGAGTGAGAGTGTCTTTATATACATGTTTTTAGGATGTTGTTTAGAAGGACCCCTCCACAGAGCTGTCCAATGGAGAAAGGTTGATTACTCCTGGCATTGTGGTCTCAGTCCAAACATGGGGTGAGCTTGCTAGTCCAGGCCAGGGATGTATTTCAGTACATACCAAGCTGGTATTATGTGAACAGCATCTCTGAAGTCATCTTAATGTAAGCAGTAAGGCTGCTTTCTTTCTGGAGAACCAAGTGAGAGGTCTAGGCAGAGATGCTCAGTGAAGGTCTGCTCTGTTGGGTGGGAAGGAAGGGGAAACTTGCCTATGAAGACAGGCCAGAGCTAGTTATCACTTACCCAGGGATGGTATTAGGATAGCCACAAGCTATTCCCAACCAGCTAGGTTATGAATACTCAAATTTGTCACCGTGTGAAATAATCACATTTCCAATGTATATTCCCTCTGTCACAGATCTCCTCAGATAGCTTCTGTTCAGTTTAGTTATGCAACTAGACAAATGGTGTCTATACCAGAGCAGCTGAAATAATTGAGTATGTAACAGATTATTTGTAATCTCACAGCAAGTTAAGTTTCTATAAATAAGTCCCTTAACAAGCCTGTATTATTTTATTAAGGCATGACAACAATCTAACTAAATCTAAATTAAGTGCAAAATTGGGGACTTTAATTGAAGGGATTACTCCAAATATTTAGCTGAATCATCATCAATTACCATCTCTGTTTTCTGCTAACAGCTGCACTATCATCTGTGCAGAGTTCAAACAGGATTTTATTTATTCCTTCTATATAGTAGATCATATGCTGGGGAACTTTCTGGAGCTGTTTAGGTTGAACTCAGGCCTGAGCAGCCTAGACCATAGCTAGTCTACAAAAGGGGAAAAATCTTGAAATGCAGACACAAGGAGATTCCAGCCTGTTTCTAATGTCCCTTGAACTTGCTCTGCAGAAGCCACCAAGAAGCAGCCAGACAGTAGAGAATCATGTTTTCCACACCCTGTGGAGCACTGGGGCTTTAACCTTCTGGGAAAAAGTTTTGTGCCCCTTTACCAGTGCCTCAGGTTTTGTACCCTGCGACCTGGTATTGAGGAATTGCATTCCTACGCAAAAGTTTAAACCTGAAATCTTAGTTTAATTTAATTTTGACTTTAGGACTTCTTTATTGTTTCAGGGCTTTTGGTGTAATTTATGCCCTGTTATTTCATTTTATTACATGAGATGCCAAGATTTATGTTAATAGAGGAAAATGCATTTAAAATGTCTCCTAATATATTTCCCTTGAAATATACGAAGATTACAGCTGCTGTAATAAACTCATAATCTCTGAATGCTGCAATGGAAATGTTTGACATTAACAGGCTGCTTTTAGAAATGAAATATCTGTAGTGAGGACATGGAGAACTTACAACTGACATCTAATTGTGACTGTATTTCAACTTTATATGGTATTTGAGATTCAGGAGGTGAAATAAAAGCTAACTATTTACACCTATCCCAACACTTCTTGATGTCAACCAGGAACAGAAGCAGTAGAATTCTACAGGAGAGTCTTCTCCCATGGCAGTTTGGAGTTGACAAGAACCAAGAAACATGTGAAATCTTATGAGAAATTCTGATCCCTTCTATTTTCCAGTCTCAACCATTTCCTTGGAAATGGACTGCTAGGGAATGCCTACAGAGATCTGGATCTCGACTATAGCACACACTTTAAAAAGCTGGAATGGTGTAGGTCAACTTTGGGAATAGTTCAATTTGAATTTCCACTGATTCTTCTTCAGATATGTGACTGGGAGAGCTTGAAAGTGGATAACCATCCTGCAGCCCTTCCTGAATATAATTTCATTACTTTCAGAGCACAGAGGCAGGATTTTCATGTTATTGTCAAGGATCAAATGATAAAGAGACGAAAAGAGGTGATCTCTGACCAGATTACCTACTCTGCTTCAGCAGTTTAGTGCCATTAAGATTTTACTAGTTTAGCTCACTATCACTCTGATGTAGTAGAGCAGAGATTATGTCTGGATTTAGAAAACCTGGGCAGTAGAGCTGTAGTTCATACTACTGTTATCAGTCCTTACTGTTATCAATCCTTTCAGTAAGACAAAGACCATTTTTGTACACATGAAACCCCCACTGAACTCTGCTGGAACTGAAAGGGCAATGAAAACTGCTCAAAATAAAATACAATTGCCTGTTCTGAATTCCTTTTGTTTTTTAAAGAACCTAGGTTAGAGGAGGCTTATTTAAATCCTCCTTTGAAAAATGAATATAGAATTGTGTGTCTGAGCATGACAAAGACCTTAGACCTCCACCTTTGAGTTAAGGAAGCCTTGTCATAACAGTCATTCATCTGCTAGGAAGAATGGCACAAACAATGGCACAACAAAATGGCACCTTTCCCTTGTTCTGGAATACCCAGCCAGAAGGAAATCAAGCTCAAAGTGGTTATACAAACTGAAGGAGGACAACTGTTTTCCTACTTTGCAAAGGATCACACAAAAATACAATGCTGCCTGTGTCAGGAGAAACAGAACAGCAACAAAAACTGCCAAATCCAATTGGCTTTAATAAGGGCAATCATTTGCTGCTTTTTTTTTTTTCTAATAAAAGAGTATTTTTAGTGTTTTGTTTATGAATATATTCCATCCCTGCTACAGATATTAAAAAAAATATGCCAAAGAGCAAGCTAGTTAAAAGAAAATAATATATTCTTACTGCCCCTTCACTTCCCCATGTATTTAATGACAATAGACCAATTTCTATTTGAGGCAAGGTCAAAGTAATTTCAAAGAAATCAATAAAAGTCATCTACAGTTATCTACATAATTGAAAATAGAATTTGATCCAGTAAGTGTCAAATGAGCAATCTGAAAATAGGAAGCAACAGATTCTGGGCATGTGTCATCAGCTCAAATGAGATTTTACTTCCTGAAGCATTCTAGTGCAATGAAAAACCAGGTGTGGAAAGGAATTGCTCAGTCAGTGAGGAGCACAGCATCTCTTCCTCTGATTATATTGTCTTTCCTGTACAATTTCTTTTGTTCAGCAGTAATAAAGTTTTGAAGCTTTTTCCTTTTTCTGTTTGCTTTGGGCACTTTGCACGACTTATTCTATAAAATCTAGAATGAGTCTTCCTACTAAATTTCCCTTTCTAATCATTATGCATCATTAACATTATTTTATGTTATAAAAGATACAGAACTGCTTCTCTGCTGTATAAAAATATGAAAGTAATCAGTTCTATCCCTAAAAAGCTTAGAAGGAAAATACTAGTATCTTTGGGCACACCCTATTTTAGGAAACTAAATTTAGCCTTTAAAGAGAAATCATAATCTTATAGTAAAAAATATTAAACTAAAAAGTACTTAATAGAATCTTAGTTGGGTGCCTTATCTGACTTGGTAAGTCTTCTGAAAATGTCATGCTTTGCTCTTTGAAGGGATAAACTGAAAGACATTTTGCTATTCCAGTAATGTTGGGAATTATAATTCTCTCTGTTCATGAGCCTAAAGAAGCCCATAGTGTAAAGCATCTATTAGCACAGTTTAGCCAGTACAGCTTGAAAGCACAGATCACAATGGTAATCAGATCAAAAAGCTGCTACATTAATAACAGTCACCAAAGGCTTTTGCAATAATAGCAATATTAAACAATGAAGATGCAAATAACAAGACACTTGAGTTTTACAATTATACCATCTTTTTTTTTGGGGGGGGGGGGGTTGTGTATTTTATTTTTCTTAAATAAACGTGAGATCTGTATATTGAAGTGTTTCATCTAGAAGGTCATTAGATTAAGTGGAATAGAGTGAAATTAAAACCCCATGTGTTCATACTTTTTATATCCTACTCTTGGAATGCAGTGGGAGTTGAGAGCTTATTTTCCTAGATGAAGCACAGCCTGCTGAAAAACAAAAGTTTTACCTATATAATTTTCATTCATTATTTGAATTTGGTTATATAGAGGAATACTGCATAAAAATTATGGTTAATCAGAAGTCAGTTTATGGGTGAATAATGGTTTTAGTGACGAATTTATGACCAGCTGTAGTTCATAACCATAATGAATTCTTATGTGAGAAGTAAATACCTTTCTTTTAATAAATATATTCACTACTGTAGCATCAAATGTGTTAAGGCAATTTTTCTGAGGTCAGCTTTACAGAATCAGACCCACAACTTAATTGCATAATGTCTACCTTGTCCAATCAATAAGAACTCCAGTATACAGAAACCTTACTCATTATCAAGTATCAAATGCACTAGAGGTATTGAAAAAATAGTAAATGATCATGTTCATAAAGGTTGTACAATAGACATAAAGTAACTAAATTAAGGTATTACAGAATCACAGATATTAGGGGCTGGAAGGGACCTAGAAGATCATCTAGTCCAACCCCCCTGCCTGAGCAGGAT
>JANHGL010002744.1:0-23753 GCA_024611195.1 Ceyx melanurus
GCCGAGCCGGGAGCTCACAGCCGGCACCCTCGAGGGCGGGCAGCCATCTTGCCGAGGGGACCCTGCCGAGGCTCCGCGGGGGGAGGCTGCGGCCGTCCCAGGCCCGCGGTCTGGAGCTGCTCGGCCGCCAGTGCCGGAGGTCGCCAGTCTGTCACCGGGCTCTGCCGCGCACCTGTGCCCCGAGCGGGCAGCAGCGTTCCAAGCCGCGCCGTTTTCTTCTCTCAGGACTAAGAGGCACCATCTCTCTCTCCAGAACGGTGGATCGCTGCAAAGTTTCGTGGAGTTTTTTTTCCAGGGTGACAAGCGGTTTTTTAGGCGCACTGGAGCTGAGGAGGACAGGAGGAGAGCTTTCCTGTCTCCTGTCTGCTCAGGCTTTAACGCTGTCAGACTGCTCTTTGTCTGGCCTGGCTTAAGGTAGCCAAGCTGTGAGACTTTGGCGATGGCCAGGGAGGGGCCGTGTCATGGTCTGACAAGCCTCACGGGCAGGAAACCTTAGACTGACTTTTATTTTTTTTCTTCCTATTTTTTTTAATTTTTTTTTTTCTACACTCACAAATGCCTTTTTTTCGTTTGCTTTGTGATATGCTTAAGAAGCAAAACTGATTGAACTTTTAGAGTTCTGAAAGGAGTTAGATGCATTAAAAATTTATTATGTATATAATATGCTTTTTAATTGAAGTGTAATTTTTAGATGGTTTTCAGGGTGACTTTTCATTTGTAGATACATCTGTATATTTCTTGCAGTTTCTTATTCAACTTCTGGTATATTTCTTAAATATGTTTTTGCAAATTTAAGGTTCCCTACTGGAAAATACAATTTTTAACTTGACGCAGCGTGTGAAAACTAACTCGTGTGACAGCACTGACACCAAAACCATCTTGCTGTCTTTAATTTCAGTAGAACCACTGATGCCCTGTAGATGCTACTGATGTGTGCAGCACTTGGGTGCAAAAATAGCTGCTTTCACCTGTGTTCTTTTGGGAACGTGCAGTGTTCCTGCTGGGAGCTCTGGGCGGTGGAGGAGTGCTTGTCACAGAGTGCCCATGGCAGTGTGATTGCAGGAAGATGCTGACGGCAGCTTAATTTGTTTGAGACACAGTTGGGGCTCAGCTCTGGCTCTGGATCACAGATCCTCTTGAGTGTTTCTTGGGAAGAATAAGTCTCCTTGTGGAGGCTCAGTCTTTTAAGTCTTTGGGGTAAGAGGCTGCCGACGGTCTGAGGTTTGTGCATATACTGAAGTTTTGCAGAGCAAAGCAGAGATCTCTCAGCAGACATGTGCTCAGTGATGCGGTTGTGGGAGGGTCTCACTTTGTAAACAGAAGCTAGCAGAGGTACTTTCACAACACTTGCCTCTGCTATCAGTGGCTTTAAGACTTGCTTCACAGAGCTGCAGCTTGTGTGTTGACAGCTGTCATAGTGATCGAGCTTGTTTGAATATGCAGTGAGGTGGTTACTTTTCAATTAAACTTCTCTGTCCGCTCTAGTTCTGCCTTAGCCTTGATGGATTGTCCTGGTGACTTAAAAGGATAGTTGCCTTTAGAAAAACAAACCAACAAAAAACCAACCAAACAAAAACCAAACAACTAAAGCACTTTTCAGGCAGCCCAGAATCCTTGCCTTTTTGACTCTTGTATTCTTTATTAAGTGTGTGCAGGTTGTCCGAGTGGTCCTTCATTTTAGCCCTGCTGCTTGTGGGTTAAAGAGAGATTTTTCTCTGTGCCAAATTATCAGTGAGGCAAATGATATCTTTTAATTGTTGAACATGACACAGTAGCTGGAAATAACCAGCCTGCTCCTCAGATCACATATTCACATAGGCATTTAATTCCAGTCTCATTTGTATTTGGGTAACTGGAATGGACTTTTTTTTTTTTGAGAGCGTCTTAAAAAAAGACACTACCCCAAAACAACGACCACAAACCTTTGGGAGTTCTGCACTGCTATTTTTAAGGTTGCATATCAGAAATTGGGCACGTTGAGATAATAACCTTTACCTGAGCTGATAGGGCTCCTTCACCTTATGGCAAGACTTTCACAGAGCTGTTATTCTTGAAGCTCGGGGGTTTGAGTATTCCCGCTGCTGCTCGAACCGTTTTGCCAGGAGCAGAGTGTGCAAACACTTCTGTCTGCCCCTTGCAAGTTTTGAATTTTTTTGCTAGGTAGTTGGGGACTTGCTTTGAAAAGGCTGATTTCCAAAGTATTGAGAGTGCTTCCAGCAGAAGGGCCGGCATTAGTCTTTAGTGGGATGAAAAGTCCAGCACTTGAATAATGTCTCTGGGCAGGAGAGGTGGCAGCAGGTATTGTTTTTCATGAGGATTTGTTAATAGCCCTGTCAGCTGTTGCACTTGTACGTTGCTCCAAACGGAGGAGAGGTTGCTCAGGTAGCATTCAGTTGTAAAGAGGGATATGCATATTCTGAAATGAAGTTATTTTAAGTGTCAATCTTGGGTAAGGTTAACTGAAGACTTCTGTGTTCCCAGCCGCTACTGCCAGAGTTTGTGTTGGAGAAAAGGGACATTATAGCAGTGGTCCTTGTGTCTTGTTTCTGGTTCAGATGAGTATGTAGTGACGGCAGCTGGTGGTTTACTTCCTTGTGTGCATGTTGAGTTATTGTCATTTAAATTGAAATGAGTGGTTAATCTTTAGGGTCATTCTTAGCTGATTGTCTTTAGTGCTTTCTTGGACAATGGCAACGTGTAGAGGACAGCATTTTGGAGGGAGTATTTGACACGGGCTCCAGTGCAGACATACAAGGCCCGAGTGGCACAGGTCCTGCTTTAACTGGGTTGTTGGGGGATGCTGCAGCTGGGCTCGTTTCTGACACAACTCTAGTGCTGCTGCTTTGCTTTTTTATATTGCTTTAGGTGCCATATTACTCGACTTTTGCTTTTCAAGTTACTGATATTTTTTCTAATTGCTGCACAGTAAGGATGTTAAGAGCCGTTTGGTTTGCAGGGTGTAGTGCTCCGTAGAAGAGCACTCTCAGAATCAGGGTGTCTGTCTGTCTGTCTGTGCCGGGTGCACGTGGGTTCTGCAGCGTGATCCCGCACTGCACCGTCATGCTGCTGCTTCCACACGGCCTGCATGAGGCACTCACTCCGTGTTGCTTTTCATTCTCCTGCTATTTCCCTGTTTTCCAGCTCTGTGTTGTAGGAGCGTGGTGTTCAGGTAGTGTCAGCAAGGAAATGAGGTACAGGAAAATGTAGAGGCAGAGCTTTCATCACTAAGGATGGCTGCTTCCAGTAGCTGGATGTAAGGAAAGAGTAGAGCATGTGTGTAGGACTCCTGAAAGGCTTCTGCTTTGCCAGAACCACACTGTATGCAGTGTGTTAAAAGTACTGGAGGCCAGCAGTGTCCTCTCTTTAAGCCTTGAATTAATCAGTGATGAACTTGAGTTCTGTTACAACTTGCAGCTGAGGGAGGGTACTCTTACATTGTAAAAGTGTTTGTGTTCCTGTAGAAGAGTTACTCTGGTTCTTAATTTATTAACTGACATGCCTAGTGCCGTTTCTCTCTTTGCTAAAACTAAAATAAAGGAACCAAGGCCACATGATGCTTGGTGCTACTCTTCTAAATATTTTATTTAGAAGATAACAAATTTTACTACAGAGTGTTGGTTTGAGGTGTAACTAACCGCTGGTAACGTTATGTCCCTGAGATACAGTAGGCATGGCAGTGGTTGGTTTGAGCAAGGAACCTATATTTTGTTGGTCACTTGAAGTCTTCCTGGTGGGGAGAGCAGTTCTGTTTAGCTGTCTGTTCTTGCTGTGGGCACCATGTTCCCTCATGCACCCAGTGAGAACAGGCTCTTGGTGTGCTGCTGTCCCTTTGCATCTGAAATTACACACACCTCTCCCACCACTAAGATTTGCACTGTTTAGAAGACTGTGAGGTCTCCTCAAGAGATGTAGCTGGATCTCTTCTGACTGTGCAGTCAGCTGGCCCCTTGCCCTGGAGTTCATTCATGACTTGAATAGCTCTAAACTTGCCTGCTTCAGCTGTGTTGGATATCCAAAAGAAGGGATATTTCCACAGTTAGGGCACTGTTCTGGGCCGTGTTCCTACTCAACCATAAATTTTTGAGGTCCTTCATGGCTTTGATGCTTTCAATATGTGATGGCACTTCTTTGTGGTGTGTTGCCTCTTCACGGGAGTGTTGGAGTGGGTGGGTGTTAAGGTGCTGTCACAGCAAGATGCTGTGTCCAAGGTGTGAGAGGCAGCTTGCTTTTGAGTGACAGCAGTTTTCTGAATAGTCTGTAGGCCCTGGATCCTTGAAATATTTAGCTGGGATTGGTTTTACTCTCCTTGTTTCAGTTGTGTTTGTTCTCTAATCTTGTATTAACCATTAGGTGTGAAACCTGTTTGTGTACATGATGCTACAGAAAATAATGCTGTTTCTCCAAGTAAACCTGGATGTCCGGTCTACCTCTGGTATGGTGTAAAACATAATCAGTGTCTTCACAGCTCATGTGGGGCTGGGCAGGTCTCAAGCTGAACACGTCTGTGTGCAAGTAGCAAAACCAGAGGTGTGTTCTTGCAGATGGGACAATCTCGGTGAGGTTTTGCTGAATATAACGACAGAAACCTCTATGTCATTTTTGCTTTCTAGATTTAAAACTCATTTTTAAAGCTTGAGTAAGAGAGACTGCATTGAAGGGATGTTCTGGTTAATGTACTGTCCACAGTCATAAATACCTCAAGTCTCTAGTGAAGACTGTTGCCAGGAGGTACAGGCTTCAGTCGGCTTTCAGCAGTGAAGTTGTGCTCTGTAGAGCACAGTACACAGCGCGGCATGGGTCTGCTACAGGAAAAGCGGCCAACAGGAGCAACAACCAGCTTTCACAGGTGCTGTTCCAGGAATGGTGCTGCCTCTGCTCACTCTCTCTGCATTTATTGCTGGTCATTTCTTTTGGAAAAGTGCGTCTCTAGAACTTGAACTTTTTCTCTAATGTACCTTCAGTTGTTGAGGGTACAGTGATTCTAATTCTACTGCTAGAGCTTCCTCTAAGCCTTTGCTAAAGCCCATGGCAGCGGCTGGGTGTGATGCTGCAGCAGCAGTGTACAAGGGCAACATGTTTTTGTTTTGCATGAAGTTACAAGTTTGTTGATAGCCTCTTGCTGTATAGCAGCTTCTCACTGCACCTCACTGCACCTTGTTCCCAAAAGTGGGGCTAAACCATGTGGTGTGTAACAATTACTAGTTTATTGGTTTGGCTTTTTGTGTGTGTGTTTTGGTTTTGTTGTGGTTTTGTTTGTTTGTTTGTTTTTTGTTTTCATTTTCTCATGTTAACTGAGCAAATCTGTAGCTCACTGAAGAGGTTGCAACTCTATTCTGACTGTACTCTGAATAAATGAGCCTCTTGGGCTCCAAGAAAAAAAAAAAAGGTATTTTCTGAATTATAGACAGTATTTCTTAAAAAAATGTTAACTCAAAAATCAGTTTTATGGGTGATCAACTTCCAGTGTAGTTGTTTAGAATATAGTTCTGTTATTTGTGCCTGTGAGTGATGGTTTCTTGTATATATTAATTTTGAATTTATTTTTTTTTTTTCAGTTACTTGCTCTGGCATTTAGAAGGTCACAGGGAATAGAAACACCTGAAGAAAGAACTTCAGTTCCTAGGGGGGGAAGTTTGTTCTGGTAGTTAAAAAATTCAATTTTTAATACCAGAAATATATGACCTGTGGTTTGTTCCATCTCCGCGGAGCCATCTGTGCTGTGCAATGCAGTCTTTGCTTGGTAAAATGGGATTTAAATCCTTTATGGTGGTTAAGGCCTTGCCAGGCTTTCCAAGTTAATGGGTGGAAAAGGTCTGTAACAATCTGCTTTGAATTAGAGCAGCAGTTTTCAACCTCTGTTGATTTGAGGACACCTAAACATTTCCCAGGTGCAGGCTCTTGTCTAGTGAATTTAGAGCTGTCCACAACAGCCACACTCGCTTCTGTGTCATCCTGCGGCACCGGAGTGTGTTCCTGCAGCCCTGGGTCTGCAGGCTGCTGAGTTAAGGGCATGGTGCAGGGGTGGTCGCCTGTCTGACCCGTGGGAATTTTGCCTGAGTCGGGGGCGGCGTTGCAGTTGTGCCACTGCCATCCCATGCTGGGGCGGCCCCGCTGGACTTGCCGTCCCCACTGGACTCACTGCTCCACATGGACGCTGGGGAAAAGCTGCAGGTTGCTTTGCATTAGAATGTTACTGTCAGGTGTGTGGTGTGAGGTGGTGGTACTGGCTAAGGTCAGGCTGGTGCTGGAAGCTGTGAGGTTTGTTGCTGGCGCAGAGGGTTCGGGGCTTCTGGCATATTTTGGGACAGAAGTGTGAGCAGGCACTGGCGTTGCTGAAAAACTGCTCTGTGGGGAGGGCTGCAAAGGGCAAGTCATGGTTTAACCTGCCAGGAGGTCAGGGCCAGGTGTGGGTGATATGTCCTGTGCTCTTTAGCATTGGAGGTACTCCAGCATTGTCCTTGCAGTTGTGCCTCCTTGCTTAGTGCTCAGGGTTGGCACAGGAGCAGGGTGCCAGAGAGTTACCCAGTACACAAGCAGCGTATAGGTGTGTGTTTGGGCTCCCTCGGGAATGTGTCACACCCTTCTTGGCAGGTCACTGCAGTGAGGGAGCTGATCAGTAGCACGAGTCAGTTTAGCATCCCTGCAGAGCTGTGGTGCTGTGCAGAACAGGCTGGAAGGTGGAGATCAGGGTGTCCCACCAGTTTCCTCCTGGATGGGTGCACAGGTGTTGCTTTGGCTGATCTGAGCAGGTGTTCCTGACTCCAGTGCCTGGGAGAGGAGAAGATGCTGCTGTGTATTGGAGGCAGAAGCTGAAGCCCCTGGCAGGTGCTAGCTGAAGTTCTCTCTCCTAGGTAAATTAGAAGTCTGCTTTCAGTGACTACTTAAAGAAGCTTTGTGGCAGTGATTAAATGTGCAGCAGAGATAAAGATGGACTTAGTGCACATTCATCTCTCGTGTGTCCAGAAGCTTTGATGAGGCCAGGAGGAATTCCAGCAGTGTGCTTTGCCTCCATTGAAGGACGGAAGAAAAATCATTAAAGTTGACATGCTAGCCTTCCATGGTTGCTAGCCTTCCATGGTTACTGCTAAATTTGCATTAAGATGTGTCTCACCTGGGTCTTTGGAAGAATGGCAAAAAGAAATGGGAAGAGAAGTCCTTGTGTATAATTTTTTTCCGCCAGCACTTGTGAGGGCTGGTTGGCCAGCCCTAGCTGGGCACCTTCACTAGGTGACTAGCACATCCTGAGTGGCATGTTTGTGCTAAGTTAACCCACTCATCTTGCTCCATTTCGTTGTAGCCTTTGCAGTGACAAAGCTGCACAATCCACAGAGGAAGGGCTTGGCCAGCAGGCAGTGCCATATGCTGCTTCTCTGGGGCTGAGTTAATGCTGTGGCTCTGAGCAGAGCATTGAGTCTGCAGGAGGAAGGGGCGCCACGTCACATGTGTGGCATTGGTCAGGAGAGTTGTTTGGGAGTGCTGTCAGTGGCCAAACTACAGGGAAAGGGCAGCATGTCTTCAGTCCCAGAAGTTTCCTGGTGTCCCTCTCTATCCTCTTCCTCGTGGGGTGCAGGCGGGTGGCATGCTGGAGGAGGGAGCAACAAGTGGGGCTGCCACTTGACAGGGACTTGCTCTGTTACGTACAGTACTGGAGAGCTGCAAGTACTGCTGGAGATGCACAGCCGCACTGCAGTGGTTGTCAGAAAAATGTAAGTTCTATAGGTAATAAAATAGCAGTGTAATTGTATTAACTTTCAGACGTTCCTCATAACTATTGCATTGGGAATCATTTCATTTTCAGGTGTGCAGAAGTTTTTAGTGCGTGTGGGGAAGCCAGAAACGTTGAGTTGGATGAAGCAACCCAACATGGGGTTGCATATCAGCTGAAGGACAGGGTGCCTGTTGCTTTGGTATTTTTTTTTTTAGGAAAAAGTAAACGGAATTCCTTGCATGGTGGTACTTCAGCACACTGGAAACTTTGAGCTTGTACAGGGCTTCTGGTGATGAGTGTGCAGTGAGGCTGTCGCCCTGAGCCCTGCTCAAAGCTTCCCAGTTCCTCATGTTTTGACAGTGTATCCATGATACTGCCTCCCACTGCTGGTAGAGAGAGAGAAACCTGTCTGTTGCCTAATGGGAGAAGGGTGAGGAACAGGGTGGTTGTCTCCCTTTTAATAGTTCCTGCACTTGCCCTAATGTTACTTTGCCATTTTGTTTTCCCAAGCACCTTTTTGGACTTCTTACTACTTTGGCTAATGTGGCGACTGCCCACATATTTCCAGTATCAGTCAGATTTCTCTTGGGTTTACTTGGCTGTTCCCTCACAGTACGTGTGCGACTATGTTTAGGAAGCTGGATTCACAACATAAAGGTTAAGAAACCTCTCTGAAGCATAAGTTCATGGGACCTGGTGACTGTAGCATGAAACTTCCTCGGGGCATGTCTGTGAGTGTGGATTTCAAGAAGTAAATAATACAAAGCTTATTGCGCTGCTAGCGTTAAAAAATTCCAATTTCATTTTGAGTAGAGATTCAGCATTTGTTGCTGAAATTTTAAATGCAAATTCAAGCTCGATTTTATGTGAGCAGAACATTTTGTTTGTTTTGAAAAAGGTTTAATTGAGCAGGGGGTTTTGCATGCTAAATACTACCTCCTTTTGGGGAGGTCACGGTCTTGTGTAAGTGGCATCTTTGCATTTGGACTAATTGAGTGGGATCATACCCCCTTTCTCCTGTGGGCCATTCTTAATTTCTTCACAAGATTATATCCGCAAGTCCCAGTTTTATGTTTGCTGTTTTTAAAGAGCTCTCTGGAATTAAAAACAAACTAACAAACAAACCAACACCAAAACAACCAACAAATGTTGGTAGTTACACATTGAATTCAATGCAGACTCCCAACTTTTAGCTGGTAAGATTCTAATGCAGTGTTCGCTCTTCGCACAGCATCTACACTTGGTTTTCTAGTAGTTTCATTCTTTGAACAGCTTAAGCTTACACAGAAATTGGAATAGCCAAGTTCCATTTTATGTAGTTTGAATGTTTTTCATTTCATGGATTTAGAAACTTAATTTCTGCAAACAGATGTTCTGTTTATCAGATTTCTTTCTTGTGAGCAATTTGACAATACATAGAGGAGCGCAAAAGTTACACTGAAAAGGGGGCAGATCTGATGATCTGCATTGTTTGGTTTTTTTTTGTTGTTGTTGTTTTGGGTGTGGTTTTTGTTTGTTTGTTTTGGGGTGTGTGTTTTTTTTTTATTCCAACAAACAAAACACAAACACCTCTTGTTTTCGAGGTGCCAAAGCTTTCATCTGTGCTGCTGCTGGTCTATACAATCCCTAAGGAAAGCTATCTGCATAAAGAAAGTGAAAAGGGATGCTGTTAATCAGTCACCTTGGTGTCTGAGGCTTGGTGTTCTCATTTCAATATGTTCTTTATTTAAAATTCAAACAATTTATTAAGTTGATAGAAATGCTTCAGGATGTATGAATTGCCCAGTGCAGTACAATCATCTCTCTTTATTTTACTGTAGTTAGTAGGTATATAGAACCTTTTGCATTTTTAGGCTGCCACAGACTGGAAAAGGTTATTAAAAACTCTCCAAAGACAACAAATACAAGCCTGTAGATAACAGAAGTTTGGCTTGTATCATAATCTCTGCTGCATTTTCTGCTACTGAATATTTAATTAGTGAGTATTTAACACTGCTCTGTGATAATAGTCCCAGATAAGAGGTGTAGTATATTTTTTTTTTCAGACAAAAATGTAGGTCAGATGCCTGATTGCTTTTTGCTGTGGTGCTGAGGCCAAAGGAGGATGAGTGGTGGGGAGGCAAAGAGCATGCGTCCCCTGGTCCCCAGTAGCACAGGCTACTGTGACCAGCCTTGCCACGAAGTGCCGGCGTAATGATTATTGTGGTGGGGTGGTGATGTTTTCGGCAGGTACCCCATGCAGGTGTTGTGGTTTGGGGTACTACCTCCAGCTAGGTTTGCCCCTGTCCCTGTGCAGGGGTTGTTGCTGGGAGTGCTCTTGTGGCAGAGCGCAGAGAGTGGCTACTCTGTGTGTGCAGCCTCAGCATCGGGGTATCTCGCTGAAAAGGCTTAAGGTTCCTGTGCCTGGTAATGCTGCTTTGGGTGGAAGAAACTTTGATGACGTCTCTTTGCTTGACTTGAAATACTTCTTAAGCTGTGAAGGAGATAAAATTTAATTTTCTTTCCATTTTATGTCTTTTTAACTGATTTGGGTTTTGATTTCAGAAAAGCTTCTTTTAAACAAGAATCTTTGCTAATGATATTTTATTTTTTAGGCTTTCATCACAAGCAGTTATTAATTTCACTTATTGACTTCGCTTCAGTGTTCTTAATCTCACCTCCTTTTTATCTTTCCATGCAGCATTCATGAACAAAGATTCTTTCTCAATTCCTGTCTTCTTTCCTTCTATCTGTATTCATTCATTTCTCAGTGCGTGAGTGTTGGAGCTGAGTGAAATAATGAACAGTGGATTGCTTAGACTTCTTTCCACCCTCCCATCCCTGGGAGCAGGATGGTGACAGGAATTGTACTTCTAACTGACTGTGATCAGTAGTAGTCAGTGTATAGGAGCTGAACTTTAGCTGGAGGGAAGCACCATCTTCTGAAAGCTTTTCAGAGCCTTAGAAATGGTCTTCCAGGCTAATTTTAGGAATGTTTTTAATGGAGAGAATTTGCCCCAGTTGCTGCCCCTCCTTTGCAAGGGCAAAGGGTGCAAAACCAGTTGTGTGATTGTGAAGTGCCAGGAGTTGAGAGTGGCATGTCCTAGCATGGCTCACCTCCAACAACAACCATGTGGCTGGTTGTGTTAGTACACAGATTGTACTTGTTTGGCCCAGGCTAATCCAGGTGTCATCTCTCCTGCAAGTTTACTTTGTTAGTTTTTGGTTTGCTTTGCTTTTTGTTGGTACAGTGAGCTGTTGATCTTCAGCCAGTTCAGCCACATCTGGGGGGATGGGTTGATGACTCAGAGGAATAAGGTGAATATCTTGTCATCACATAAGATTTAAATCAAAAAAAAAAATAATAATTGAACATTAAGGAAAAAAGGTGGTGGTGGGGAAGACAGTGGTCTGACCCTCACTAGGCTTCCAGTTCTAACTCATAAAAAGTAGATTATTGGGAGCAGCTTGTTTGCCATACTAGGGGTAGATGGGCTGCAAGAGTTGCTGTTCCAGGAATGGGTAGGTCTGAAGAGAGCACTGGAAGCTCATGTTGTGGCTGCTTTCTGCCCCTGTGCTGATGTGTGTGCTGGCTGGTGTGTTAAGTGTGACTTACCTGGCAGCAACTAGTGTGGTAAGATCTGCTCAGGAGATAGCTCCTGCTGCAGGCTCAGTGGAAAGGCTGTTAGTGTCATTGTTTATACTGGAGTGTTTAATCATTTGGATGTGGCTTCTCCCTATTTTTTTTCCTTTTTGTGTTTGTGTGTGTTTTGGTTTTTTTCTTTCCTTGGCTTTGATTCTGCCCACTTTGTGCCTAAACAGGCTTGGCAGGATCTTCCACATTATTTTGGGTGTCAGTGGCTTCCTTCTCGCATTTCTCCATCCTTCTCACACACAGTCTATTGCTGCACCAGCCTTTCTCCAAAAGCATGTTCTGTCCCTTGCTTCATTGAATAAAGTAATGTTTATAATTAAGTTATAGCTCATCTGTAATAGTGCTGTTTTGGATAAGCTTTTCCATGATGGCTTTCCAAAGCAGGTCTGAATTTGAAGTGTGCAGGGCTGTGATGGCTGCAGCTTCGTGCTGGGACACCGGACAGCTGGGCTCTGGGTACATGATGTGGAAAATGTTGGCCTGTAACAGCACATCTGTCTGCCCCTTTCCATGCTGATAGGTTTGTCTTTGCCAGGATGACCGCATCCCCAGTGGCACTGTTGGGGCACATGGGGTGGCCACAGCCGTGCCACTCTGTGCTGGAGGTGCTGCAACTGCTCAGCTCGACAGTGCTGCGGGAAAGCTGCACGTGTGGCTCCTGGCACATGTGTGTGTTTGCAGACTTGTGCTCCCTGCCACTTCTTTTGGTGATATTAATGGGTTGCGGAGAAGTATCAAGTGATGTAGCCAAGAGTGGTTGCTGGCTGTTATTTTTGTCACTTTGTAATGGTGTGGTGATTTTAAAAAGAAGATTGGTGAGAGGTGGGCGAGGACCGACAGTAAGTATATAATATAAAATAACTTAGAAATAAAAGCTTTCTTTGCTTGATAGATGATTTTAAAGGTCTTTTCCAACCGGAAAAATTCTGTGATTTTCTGCTTTGTATTTGCCTTACGGTGAGAATTTCAGGAGGGCAGAGCAGTTGTCTGTGGAATGCCTGCTTTCTCAGGAGGTGCTGAATGTTGATGTTTAGCACTTAGCAAATTGCAAACATCAGTGTGCTCGACACAGTACAAATTCAGGAGGTGTTTTTCAAGGTTTCTGTAGTCCTGCTGAATCTCGGCTTGTGACCTCGTCTGTAGTCATTTGGGGTCTTGTGTTGATGGAGAGGATTTAATTAAAAACATCCATTAATTGAGTTTTTGTTATTTCAAAAAGTAACATGAAGTGATCTGAAATACTGAGTACCATCTAGAGTGTAGGCTCTAGAGTGTAGTTGGTCCCATCTGAACAGCAAATTAATGCCAAACAGTCGATAACAGAGTAGACAGTGCTGACGCCCTTGCGCAGAACGTCTAACAATACAAAACCTGTGATGATGTAACTGGTGGAGCAAGGCACTGTACTTCCATTTCTCGCTATCCCAGATTCTTGCCTGCTTTTGGTTGTGTCAGCATATCTCCACTGGAGTTACAACATGGTACCTTACTGGCACAACGTGGCTCACGAGTTTTGCTGTTATTTCAACAGTTTGAACATTTCCATGTTCCTGTAGGTAAACAGTGTATATGTTCAGGGATTACACCTGAAGTTTATTGTGTTTAAAATGCTTGGGCTTTCCCTAGCTCACAGAAAAGTTGGCCAAAAATTGAGCCCTGCAGTAATGCTGTGGGGGCATATTAGCAGTTTGATCCTGACATAGTAAATGTTAATTGCAGTAGGAGTGAAATTTGTTGTATGCTGACCCCAGAAGTGCATGCCTTGGGGGCTGTAATTCTGGCATCACACAGCAGGGTTTCAGGGACTGTTACTGTACCTGGAAATAACAGCTACTGCTTTTGCTCTGCTAGGGTTTTTTTTAATGTTGCAAATTCTAAAATTCCCTAGCAGATTTCTGTCCCTTCCCCCATGGAAATGTAAAGGCATCTTTGGCCGGGTTGAGGGATTTAGGGAGAGTAGAGTTGAAGATCGTGCAAGAACTGTTTCAGTGCACCGTGTTGCAAGGACATCAGGACTTGGTGCTTCCTGACCAGCCTCTTGGACCTGCTGATGCGGCCTTTGTGATGGGTGAGGCCAAGATCTGATGACAGTGCTGAGGAAGGGAGAGAGCAGACCGGGGAGGAATGAGAATAGCTGCAGAGGATGAATCGGTAACTGCTTAAACATTGTCTGAATGGTTTCTTGAAAGCCGTGGTTTTCATCAGCATTGGAGGGTGACAAAGAGTTGATTTAAATGCAGACTTGCCTCTAGGCAGGAGCTGTGGGTGTCCCTCAGGTCAATGGCTTTGGCACATCTCCAGCATAGTTCTGCTGCAGCCAGCTGACTGCACTCAGGTTACAGTTGTCAGTAAGATGCTCGTATGCTGTGTGCGTGCTGTGCACTGCCCGAGAGAACCAGTGATGAGACACACACACTCCTCAACACCTAGGGTTATAAAAATAAAACTGTAAAAATAATTTTGAGTCAAAATTCACATTTATAAGAACACAGGCTGGAAATGGGCAATTAAAAAAAAGTAGTTTTGCATTAGAAAGTGCATCTGCATTTTAAAAGCACCGGCAAATGCAGCACCCCTGGTTCCCATGTTCAGAAATGGGTATTTTTGTCCCAGAAAACCCATGTCTGTGATGGGTGGAGGCACAGAAGCTTCTGTGGGCAGTGGCAGCGTGAGGGTCTGCAGCCACCTACCATGTGATTCGTAATGTGTCCTTTTCCTAAACTCCAGCTCAGTGATAAATTATTGTGTTCCCTCTGATGGCTGAGTGAAAAGAATGTCAGCAATGTCATCTGTACCACTGTTACCTGCTTTTTTTTCCATGTAACATAGGAATGTATTCTTTTGTGTTTAACCATATGAGGAAAACTCATAAAACTCAATCTGAAATGGAATAACCCTATTTATTAGAGAGACCTGTTGTGTTTTAGTTGCTGGGATGTTGAACTGTGAATTGCAAGAGACATGCCTTAGGAAGGGTAGCGTGCAGGAGGGAAAAGTGAAGTGAGAAGATGTGTATTTGTGCTATGACAGCTTTAATGAGGAGCATATTGCTGATGTGTATTGGCAAATAATAATGCAGGCGCAATTCTCAGAGCTCGTAAAATGCTGAACCAACCTGGGACGGGTGGTTGGCTGGTGCTGGTAAACGGGCAGGGCATGGGGACTCCTGGATCCCGTGCAGACCTACCGTGCCTGTCTTGGCTCAGTCACTCGCAACACCTCCTCTTGTTGGCAGAGGTCCTGCTGGTAGTGCAGTGTCCAGCCAGAGTGTGTGCCGTGAACCAGCAGCACAGGGTCTGAAGTCTGCTCTTCCACAGGGAGGCAGAAATGTCATAAACCAGCCTTGGGTTTTTCTGTGTTGTTACGTTGTCACGGCCACTGCACAGCCCCGGGAAGCCGAGGGGGTTCAGGTGACTGTTGCCACAGGTCTGATACTTGTGAGCGGGTTGTGAAGAAGGAAGAAGTCCGTGTGTCTGTCTGTCTCCTGGGTGTGCTCCCTTCTGCTCTGCAGTTTTGGGGTAGAGCAGTGGCAGTTCTGCTCATGTAAACTAAAAATTAGGACAGAGTTGGTTTTTTTTTCTGATTGTACCTGCCTTTGGTTTCAAATACTTTGATGAAGCTTTTTGCTGAGCACATCTGAGAATCAAGAAAGTGATGAGCTTGTACAAACCAACTTCTTTTCTCTTTTTTTTTTCTTTGTTTCAAATTGATAAACAATCTGCTGTTCTCATCACCTTCTTCCAGTCAGGAATATTTCATTGTCTTTTACTGCTACTTTTTCTGGATGCTACAACCTTTGAAATGAACAGATTTGTGTTAGTGAAGTAATGGGGGCTGCTAGTGACTCCAGATATTTACCTCTCAGATGTATGAAGTTTGAGTGCAGTAATTTATGAGAGGTCATGTTTCTTAATTAAAAAAAAAGCAAAACAAAAAACACCAAAAAACCCTCTCAAACTGTGGTTTTATTATTTTGTTCTTTTAGAAGAATGGGGAGAATCAGTGTGTTCTTTGAAGGTGTAGGAGCCACTAAGTAAAATCAGAAATTGTTTTTTAATGTTAATGTCTCTGTTGGCCAGATGTAATCTGCACACAGGGGGGAGGCAATTCTCTTCAAAAGCATCTGGAGCTTTAGTGATTTCTTGTGTTCTGGTTTTTTTCCCAAAGATCCAAGCTAAGAAGAAACCTACTCCAGTGAAGTATGAAGTTGGGGATCTTGTTTGGGCCAAGTTCAACAGACGCCCATGGTGGCCATGCACAATTTGTCATGACCCAGTGCTGGACTGTCACTCAAAAATGAAAGGTACTGTATATACTCAGATCACAAAGTGGAGGCATTGTGTTTGGCAGGGTACTGCAGGTTTTAATTAATTTAAAAACCCCCAAACATTTCTGGCCCTTGAAAGGTATGAAGAAATAGACTCTATTGTGGAAGACCTGGATCTGTAAAGTAGCCGTAGATATGAAGGTGACAGGAGGAAGATGGGGTTGAGGCTGATGGAAGTGGCACAGATAGCTGTTGGACACACTGGCTTCTCACACACTGCAGGAAGGATAAGTACTTGGGCTGAGCTCAGGGCTATGCAGAACAAAGAGCAGCCCCTTAGAAAAAGGGATGCACAAAAAGTGCAGAGAAAAAGAAGATGGATCAGAGAGGTGAGGACAGAGGTGTGCAACAAATGGGCAAGTAGAGTTGGGAAGCCTAGAGTGTTTGAGGACACAAAGAATGGGAAGAGGGGTGTGGGGTAGCACAGTGGAGGTGCTGAATGCTTGAAGGTGTGATAGGAACGTGTGCAAGGAAGTGATTTTTATTTTGTTTTGGTCTTGTTTGGCATAAAGAAGCAAGGAGCTACTTATGGGGTAGTACAGAAAAAAGGGAGATGGAGCCACATTTGAAGGTTCAGGGCATAGACTTTTGAAGACTAACAGCCAGCTGAGCTTGAGGGGAAGAGATGGGGGAAATAACAAAGCTGTGCATGTGTGAATGTAGGGGAGCCAGGAAGGAAGGGGCTCTTACAAGCTTGTGGCAGAGAAGTGTAAGTGAGTGATGGAAAGAACAGAAGGGAAGTGATTGTTTGGAAATTACAGCTCATTTGAAGGCTCTCGCAGTGCTTTTAGGATCACACTGGCTGCCTTGGGAAGACTGCAATAAATGGAAAGGCTTATTTGTTCCTGTTTTCCCCTTCTGATTCTTTTTGTTCTGTGGGTGACTGGAAACCGTTTGGATTGGTGCCATCTGCCACTGACATCTCTGTAGACTGGTGAGGGTGCCATTCACTGCTGTATTTCTCAGTTTTTTGAGGCTCTTGCCAGCCTAAGAACCAAGTGCTGAGAGTGAGTAGACTGGTTTTTGAGTGGCCATCAGCTCTGAGCCCTCTGCTATTCCTGTAGAGACACAAAGTAGCTTTTCTTACATTGTGCTGACATCATCCCCCAAGCTGGTTGCTGTAGTCTTCTTTCTTGATGTTTCTCCACCTTCCCCATCTTTTGGGAGGCATTCATCCTGGTTCTAGAGTGTGGGATCACGTACCTCAAGCACAACACAATTATTGCTATGGCACTAGAGGATATTGAATGTGCTGTTTTAAATAGTCCTTTTTGAGCTCTCAAATTCCTGTCAAAGCTTTTGCTGGAAAATATACCAGACATACATTCTCTCCCCAACATCCCTCCCCATGACGTTTTGGATGGGATTTTGATGTATACAGTTGTCCAGTAATCCTCTCTCAGCTTGTGTATGAGGATTTCTAATAAAGAAATTCTTCAGGGAGGAAACACTACTCACAAATTCCAGCAAGGTCTGATCTCCAACTGCACGATAGGCTCTGCCATCATGTTTTATCTGTGTTCAAACCAATGGAGCTCTGGGGAAAATTGCATTTTCCAGTTTTGGCTGTATGTAATCTGCTCACCTCCCCTCCCTGCTGCTGAGGTGGCAGAACGGGTGGATCTGAACTGGTGCTTTTGGGCAGGGGGAGCTGCCAAGGCTCTGTAGGAATACAGTCCTCCTGCTTTGGCTCTCCTGTTGCCAAGGGAACGAGCCCTCCAAAACAAGGCAGGTCGCTTAAAACTCATCACTTGTGCAAAAGCCTCTTCTCCTTGGAGGCTTGGTGTTTTGTTTAAAGCAGTTTGCAGTTTGCCTCTTTTCAGCATGCCACTGACTTGAAGATTTTTTTTGGAGCTTCAAGATTGAGGCTCAGTGGCTTGAGTCCCAGCACTGTGAATGGGATGAAGTCTGTCATCTTTGCCTTGGTTTGGTGTTGCCCTGGTCATTGTTTGCCATTCTCTCAGTCATTTTGGTCAGGATCTGCACGTTGGCATCACCAAAGGCCAGGCTGCCGTACTGGGCTGGCACTTGGGGAAGAAGCAGCATGAACCAAATGGGCTGCAAAGCCTAAGCTGTGTGTTCAGAGTGAAGTGATCCTGGGAGAAGGTGAAGCCCACATTGCAGTGAAATGCAGGGAAAAGTTCCTATCCTTTGTCCAAGTCTTGTTTGCTCTGTTCTGATGCCTGCAATCTGTCCCTTTTCACCAGCACAGCCACTACTGGTTAAGTTCTTATTTATTTGTACTTTGTTCAGTGTTCTTGCACAGAAAGCACCTTTGAAAAATCTTTGATTTTGCCTGGAGTTTCTTCTCTTGCTCTGCACCTTCCTGCCCAAAGTTTGGAGATGCTTACTGCAACTAGAGTTTTGTTGTACCTAGTCCTTTTAGAACGTATGTGCCTGTGTGTACTGAAATATTGCTGTTGATGTTTTATGTCATAAATAAATCTTTGTTTGGAAACAAAGCTTGGAACAAGATGGGCTATGTTGTGGAGGGGGAGGCTCAACATTTATGAGTAAATCCTGTCCAGAAGGATGTTATTTCTGGGTGTTGCTGGTATACTGTTGCTTTTTCCCAGCAGTCAAGTGGACTGGACTGTTTAATCATTAATCAGGGAGTATCAAAAAAGAAATATCCTGCCCAATATACTGTGTGTCTCAAGGAAGAAATACGTGGGTATCTTTTCAATTTTGGTGGCCTTTGCTGTAGGGCAGATAATGCATCTTAGACCTGTTAATAGTTGGTAAGAAAAAAAATAATTATAGAGTGTAGCAGCACAGAACAGAGGAAGCAAAGATCAAAGCTGGGGGGGCAATTTCCTTAATTCTGAGCAGAAATCCTCAGAACTGGCACTTGTGGGAATGATTTAAGCAAAAAGTTGATGAAAATTAACTGGCAAATTGTTATTTCTGTTCTTTAATTCTTTTTGTGTGTGTTTATTCTGTTACATCCAAGGGGCTAATTCTGTTGAATTTCTCAAAATAGTTTCCAATCGGAGGCCATACCGAGAGTACTGTGTGGATGCCTTAGGAGAACCTTCCGAGAAAACCTGGGTTGCTGGGAAAGCCATTGTCCTCTTTGAAGGGAGGCATCAGTTCGAAGAGCTGCCTATTCTTCGGAGAAGAGGAAAGCAAAAGGATAAAGGCTACAAACATAAGGTGAAATATCTGTTTAAGGTGTTCTTGATTCCTTGAACTTGCACAGTATAAAGTATTCCTTTATGCATGGAACTTCAGCACCTTTCTTCTGTGGCAGTGACTGCAGCAAGGCAGCCAGGGAAGTGATTCTTTGCATTCTTATGACAAGCATAGTTTATAAGCTGCCAGCAGTTTCTAGGCTCCTTTTTATGTTGGGTTGTGGCCTGGTGCTTTTATTGCCCTATAGACAGCTCTGGTAGGCAGAGGAGTCAGGGCTGAGATGTGTTCAGTGGCGCAGCCCTCTCCCAGTGTCTGCTACAGCACTTCTCAATAACTTCCCGTGCTTTCTGGCAGCCTCTTTTGGCTGATGTGAAGCAGAGGTGGAGCTGCATGCTTCACTAGATCACTGCCTGAGATAAAGCAGTGGGGTTTTTAGCCCTGCTTCAGTAATTCTCTTTATAGAAACCTGTAAGGACTTTTAATTTGACTTGGAAAAGACTTTGTCATTGAGCCTGTGGGAATGAGTTTTGTGGCTCATTGCATCATCTCCCTTTCCAAACATAACAGCCCTGAGCAGTTGTAGCCAGTATAATGTAATGTGACACAGGGGTCTGGTCTACATCTTTAGGAAGGTGACTGGAGAAATTAACTTTATAGAAATTGCTAAACCAGAGAAGTGCAGAGGCTGCTGTGTTGCTTTAAGTGAGCAGATAGTAATACTAGGCAATGGTATCTGGTTATTACTTTTTTCTTAAGAGGTTTACTTGCAGTTAAATAAATACTTAACCCAAGTTAATGCAAAAGCTTCAGATTAAACCTACTCTTGCAGATATGAGTCCATGAGGAAAATTATGATGCTTTTACCTTGAGATGCTTGTTTACTGTTGCTTTACATTTCTGTGCCAGGGGTCCATACCATATGCATTCTGCTTTACCAGCTGTTGCGTTCAGGGTGTGCTGGGATGCCAGGACATCTGATTCATGGAGACCTGTCTATGCAGGGACCTTTTTTGCTGTTTTGGAATGCACAGGGATTTTTACTGGGCTCAGCAGGCATGCAGGGTGCTTAACCGGGAGGGAATAATTTCTGAGTCCACTATGTACAAGTATCTGGGAATCTATGTGATTGTCTTAAAGATGCAAATGCAGTACTGTTACTCTGTTCTGTGCCTTATCTCTATTTCACTTTTATCCTGTTGTTTACCTCATCTTTTTTTTCCTCTTTTTTGGTGTCTCCTCAAACTTTAAGGTTCCTCAAAGATTTATGGCTAAATGGGAAGTCAGTGTTGGACAGGCAGAAGACATTCTTTTTGGGGGTCCAGAGGATCAGAAGTGCAGCCAGAACTCCAGCAAACTGGACAGCGAGAAGGAAATGCAGTCAGAATACCATGCCAATGGCCCTGGAGCAGAAATGGGCAGGCAGCTGAATGGATGTTTTAAAACCTTGACATTTGACTCCAGACACCTGGTCAGTGAAAAAGGAAAATTGCACATTAAGCCACATGTGAAAAAGAGCTCTGAGAGCAGAAAAAGGACTAGAGTGAAAAAGAGCAGCACAAGAGGGGAAGCATCTAGGGGAGAAATCAAAGGAAAAATGCCAGAGAGCATAGTTAGAAACATGATTGTTGGGGACCTACCAGATAAGCACGCGTCTCATGAGCTTCGCCGGATTGCCAACAGCCTCACAGCATCCAGTAGCACCAGGGAAAACCATTTACTTTCCTCCTTTGGAGAAAGATGTTTTGAAAAGACAGCCTTGAAACCGGACTATGAGAATCGTAAAAGTGATGCTCTAAAGAACACGCTCCAGGGGGATTTGTTTTCCGGTGCATCTTTGGAGAGAGAGAAGAGCTCCCTGGGCATTTTGTGCAGTTCCAAATTACAAATACACTATTCTGCATCTGATACTGGTATTGAGAAAAAGCAAGCTGAATCGGACTCATCCTCTTCCCTCTCAGATGGTGGGAACAGTGACGTAGATACCGTGGACCAAAGTTCAGAGAGAGCCTCTAGTGCTCTTGAAGTTAGCGATTCTTCTGATAAAGTGGAGAAGGAATTTCCGATGACGTCAAGTGGAAACATTAAGCTTTCCATGTATCTGTCTCGGAAGAGCAACAGAAGTGCCAGGAAGAAATCGTACAGAGATCGCAAATCTCTGGGAGGTTCAGTAGCCAGCAGACGTGATACTGAATTTGCAGATAGGGAGCTTGAAGTAGGTTTCTCTGATGCTGAGATGTCATTGACAGCTCTTGAGTGCTCCTCAGATGGGAGAAATGACAATCTTTCCCTATCAAACAAGCACACTACTCCCCAAAGTGTTTCCAAGGACAACTCCTGGCCTGCCGTTGCAAATGAAGCAATCTTAAAACCGAAAAGCATGAAATTGCCTCGAATCAGGAGTATAAAATGCAAACATAAAGAAAAAGTTGCCAGGTCAGAGCCTTCCCATGCAGACGAGGAGGGTGGTGTGAATTGCTACTCTCCTGATACCAAAGGTTTCTCTGGCCTTCAGAGAGATTCTCTTCAGAGAAGTGGAAAAGTTGAGGGTCAGAAACTGTTAAATAACATTCATGAGAAAACCAGGGACTCTACTGAAATTGAAACAGCTGTGGTGAAACATGTCTTGTCTGAGCTGAAGGAGCTGTCTTACCGATCCATGAATGATGATGCCAGTGACTCTGGCACTCCAAAGGCCACAGTACCTTTACTTTTTTCTTCTGCCTCTGGCCATGGTCGATTGCCTATTGAGCCAGATTACAAGTTCAGCACCTTGTTAATGATGTTGAAGGATATGCATGACAGTAAGACGAAAGAGCAGCAACTGATGACTGGTCAAAGTATAGTCCCATTTCGAAACACCAGTGCAGCTGATGGTTCTGGAAGCAATTCAGCAAGTGGTCTGAAATCCTTGCCTATTGTAGGTCCCCCATATAAAATAGAAAAAAATGGAGATTGTGTCCAGGAAACAGTAAATCCAAACTCTGCTGTAAGCAACTCCTCGTTCTCACACAGTCCGCCAGCCAAGGTGATGGGGATTGGTACTAGTAAAAGGGAGCCTGCGAGTACTGCTGTTTCTGGGACAAATGGCACCAATTGTGTGCCCAAACGCAACTGTTCAAAATCTAAGCAGTCATCAAAGCTTGGAGATAAAACAGTTTCAAACAGAAAGGACTTAAAACCAGGAGGGCCAAGTAAGTTGCTAAGTCGGTTATCCAGAGATTCAGGAGAACATGCATTCCGCGTTCATGGTTCTGTTACCAGTCCTCTAGGTAATGAGGCAGAAGATACTGAGAGGAAAGAGTCTATTGATTTAACAGAACACTCAACTGATGAAGACTCTGCCTGTTTATCTGATGACAATTTAGATCGTATTGGAAGGAGACCTGAAGCTGGTAGAAATATTGAGAGCTGCAATTCAGCTGAAAATGGGGAGAGTCCAGACTTGGATTCAGAGGCAAATAGTGAGAGCTCTCTTGGTGATGAGTCTAATGATATAAATCACGTAGCACCCAAAAAGCGATGGCAGCGTTTTAACGAAAGCAGTGCTAGATCTAATAAGCACATCAGTAGATCTAGGGAACAAGGAAACTTGGAGAGTGCCTTTGGCCTGAATTCTCGTGGCTTTTCACTGAAGGGAAATGAGTGCTTGGGACGTAGGCATTCCCCTCATCCAAAGGTGCTTGAGGGAGACCTGACAGAGCAGGACTATGAGAATCATTTAGACTTAGAGAAGCATTTGAATATATGTGGTAAGCCAAACAACAGTGTGATGGACTCAGAAACAGAGCTTGGCAACTTTGCTCCCCAGTCTGAATTCGCTACACAAGGTAAGGGAGCTGGACTTGCACCAGAGTGTATATTTGTATACATTTTATATTTTTTCATTTAAAGCATAAGTTAAGAAGGTGGAGCTGTTTAACAACATGGAGATCTATACGTTCGAGATGAAGAAAGTGTGATACCTTGCCTTTGGGTTCTCTGTCAGCATGGAGAACAAAGAAGGCAGAGCAACTATGAGATTTTTATTAGCTTTTTTGGTCAGGAAGTTTAAATACATAACAAATTATTAGTTCCTTCTCAGTGCAAGGTGAAATGAGCATCCTTCTGAGTTAGGAATTTATTTTTTAAAAAAACTTACACCATTATAATGTGCTCTTAGAGCCACATAGTTTGTGTTGGCTGGATAGACCAGTGCTAGAAAATTGAAAATTGTAGGAAACAGCCTCAATGGCTGCTCTCTTTCTTTAGATTTTTTGTTTTTTTTTCAATTGCTGATTTGCAGAGTGTCTGTCTTTTGTTTCTTCCTGTAGGAATCATAGAATCATAGAATGTTTAGGGCTGGAAGGGACCTCTAAAGGTCATCTAGTCCAGCCTCCCTCAACTAGACCAGGCTGCTCAGAGCCTTGTCCAACCTCACCTTGAATATCTCCAGGGATGGTGCCTCAACCACCTCCCTGGGGAGCCTATTCCACAGCTCTACCACCCGCAAGGTAAAGTACTTCTTCTGATATCTAGTCTAAATCTACTCTAATTTAAGCCCATTACCTCTTGTCCTTTCACTACAGACCCTTGTAAACAGTCCCTCTCCAGACTTTCTGTAGGCCCCCTTCAGGTACTGGCAGCTGGCTATAAGATTGCCCCGGAGCCTTCTCCATGCTGAAGAGCCCCAGCTCCTTCAGCCTGTTCTCATAGGAGAGGTGTTTCAGCCCTCTGATCATCTTTGTTGCCCTCCTCTGGACCCGTTCCATCAGGTCCTTGTCTTTCCTGTGTTATGGGCTCTAGAACTGGATGCAGTACTCCAGGTGAGGTCTCACCAGAGCAGAGGGGCAGAATCACTTCTCTCGATCTGCTGGCCACCCTTCTCTTGATGCAGCCCAGGATACAATTGACCTTCTTGGCTGCAATTGCACACTGCTGGCTCATGTCCAGCTTCTCATCCACCAACACCC
>JANHGL010002744.1:23853-57215 GCA_024611195.1 Ceyx melanurus
TCAAAAGCCTTGCAGAAGTCCAGATAGATCACATCTACAGGTTGTCCTTTGTCCATGGATGTAGTCACCTTATCATAAAGCCACTAGGTTTGTCAGGCAGGCAAGGCCTGCCCTTGATGAAGCCATGTTGGCTGTCCTTCATCAGCCCATTGCCTTCTACTTGTCCTGTTTAGACTCTAGGAGAATCTTCTCTATGATCTTCCCAGGCACAGAGGTGAGGCTGACAGGGCAGTAGTTTTCAGAGTCATCCTTTCTACCCTTTTTAAAAATGGGTATAACATGTCCCTTCTTCCAGTCCCTAGGGACTTCCCCTGACTGCCAAGACTTTTCAAGTATCATGGCAAGTGGCTTGGCAACTACATCAGCCAATTCTTTCAGGACTCTGGGATGAATCTCATCAGGTCCCAAGGACTTACGTATGTTTAAGTTCCTCAGGTGGTCACGAACCTGATATTCACATATCGCAGGACTTTACCATCCTGGTTCACACCTTGCAGTTTGACTTGGGGAGTGTTGGAAAAGACCTTGTTAGTGAAGACTGAGGAAAAAAAGTTAAGAACCTCAGCCTTCTCATCCACTATTGCCAGCTCACCATTTTTAGTCTTTAGGGGTGTTATGTTTTCTTTGATCATCCTTTTTTCATTGACATACCTGAAGAATCCCTTCTTACTATTCTTT
Organism: Ceyx melanurus; assembly: GCA_024611195.1. Classification (NCBI taxonomy): domain Eukaryota; kingdom Metazoa; phylum Chordata; class Aves; order Coraciiformes; family Alcedinidae; genus Ceyx; species Ceyx melanurus. Next base: position 24,532 of record JANHGL010002744.1, read on the forward strand.
ACATCCCTTGTCAAGTTCTTCTCCAGCAATGCCTTGGCCCTCCTGACCTCATCCCTACAGGATTAATCAATCAATCCCTTAGGATTTCACTAAGACATGTCAGGGTTGTGTTGGAGGATTTTGGTTGGTTTAGTGTGGAATTTTATTAGCTGCTAATAACAAATCGGGGAACCTCAGAATTCCTAATTTACATCTCTGGTTTGGCTGCCTGATGGGTGAAAAGGGAGAAGAGGGGGAAGGTACCAGGGAGCCTAGGTCAGAGGAGGGTCTTGAAGATGACTGGCAGAAATAAGACAGCATCATTGGAAGGGAAATGACCTGGGAAGGAGAAGGCTTCTGAGGACCACAGAGTCAGATAGTCCTGCCTTTCCCACAGGCATGAGGACCTTTGATTAAAGCCAAAAAGATAAAGGGTGCTTATGGAGGAATAGGTCTAGCAGTACAATGTTCAACATGTGTCATCCTCAGGCTTCTGCAGAGAATTGAGGAAAGCAAACATTAATGAAAATAACAAAATGAAATTTTTACACACATTTGCTCTGATCTCTGCATAATAATTAATGTATTAATATAACTTCACAGAATTCTGAACCTCTTTGCATTTGTAACTTCCGTGTTCCCTCTGCACATGGTGTTGTGAATATTTTGCTGTCGGTGGTTGCTGTAGGTTGCCTGTGCCTCTGTTTCAGTGTGGAAAAGGCAGCTCCTGACTTAGTGGTCATAGGACTTGCCCAAGGCAAGTCACAGCAGGCACAGAAAACAAGTGTGTAGGTGTAACACACTGGGTAACACTGGGTAAAGTTCTGGTTTGAAGTCATGACAAGCTTAATAATTCAGTGACTCCACTGGCTGTAGCTAAGTGATTTTGAGGACCGAAGTCTTCACTGAGTAGGCAAGAGAATGCACTTTGTTCAGGTACTGCCAAGGCTCTGCTGCGGCGGCGGGGGGGGCAAGTCCCTTGTTTGCACTGAGATGCAGCTGGGTTCTCATGGCTTCGTGATGATTTTGCAGTTGAAGCATCCCTGTAATGTCATGTGAGGTGAAGATTAACGTCTGCAGAGCTAAAAAAGAGCTGCTAGGAGGTAATAATGTCAGGTGAGGAGCAGCAGAGGAACACAGCAGGCTTCTGGATGAGGTGGCACTGGTGGAGAGAAGCTCGGAGCTATCCTGCTGCTGCACACAGGGATGCAGCAATAGAGAGGGCCTGGGATTGCTTGCAAAAGAGACAGATCAGTAACTGCAACATCATTGAACTCCCCTGCACTGAAAGGCAGGTCAACCTTTAAGCACACCTGAAGCTTACCTATAGAGATGTGACACAGGGAGGCCCTGGAGTCTTCACATAGGAGGAGCTGTCTGCACTGTAAACAGCCAATCTGTGGAAACCAGTCTTCCTTTTGTAGCAGGCAAGGCCAGTTACATGGAAAGTAGAGAAAGATATTAGGAGTTGGACTAGCTGCAGCTTACAGCAGAGGAGGATTCCCTCTGTTTGCCAGGGCTTTGAGAAGACTGGCTAATCCCTGCCCACAGCAGAGGCGTATCAGTGCGAGGGATCACAATCAGCAGCAGTCACAACTGTCACTTCGCTGAGCTGAGACTGCATAGAGTTCATCACAGTTATATGGTGATGTGGCATATTTTTCTACCAACCGTGGTAGGATTTAAATCAAATATGGCAGAAGTTAAGATTGGTAGAACTTCTTGATGCAAACAAATTTTATTAAATGTTTCATTGGGTATATTATTTGCTAGTGCCAATCAGACTGCATTTGAGGCTCTTGGACAGAATTCACTTTGGTGGGAAAAAGTGTAGTTAAGCTATCCCTTTTGGCCCAGTGCTGTGTCCCCTACTTCGTGGTTTTCAGGTCTAAATAGTTGCCCAGTGAGGATACTCAGCCTATAACTGCCTATGTGCCAAAATTTGCATTTCACCCAGTCACCTGTGCAGAGCGTTAATAGAGGCTGAAAATAGCTGTGTTTGGAAAGTTGTTCCTTTCTTCTCTTTTGGCCAAGTTTGATACTTTTGTGCTTGTTTAACCACAAAGCCACAATAAAGTGTAGCAGTCTTGTCCAACATCCCTATTCCGAAGTCTTGTACTGGAATGCTTTGTTAGAAAATGTTTCTGTTTTAAACAAGAAAATGCCACCTCCTACACACAAAAAGAAGGAAAGAGAATATTCACTGTTCGTTCCTAAACTTCCAGGAGACCACAAATGTTTTTGTGACTAGGAGAAAGCATTTGAGAATATTAATAATTTTGGAAATTAAAAAAAATAAAATAGGACAAGCCAGAGGAATTCTGGGAACTGAGAAAAAGACATAAACTTGCATCATCCTGCTTTTGCAGCTTACTGTGTAGAAATGACTTAGAATGTCAGGGTGCTTTTTTTTCTTGTTTGGTGGGGTTTTTTTGGAGTTTGCCTTGCCCTGGGGTGCTGGGGTGGTAAAGCACAAGGGGTTTGGACCAAGAAAAAGCCTGTTACCGGGCTTCCCTCACGCTGGTGCAGCACTGTGCAAACAAAGAGCTGTGAGCCCTGCAGAGCTCACGGTGGCTGCTGACGACTGTGCACTCCCCGGTCTCATTGTGGAATCTATTGTCGGGAAGCAGAGGCAATAAATGGGCTTGCAGTAGCAGATGGGGAATACAGGACTCTTGTCATATACACAGAGCTGTGCTGGGGAGGAGGGGAAAGGAAGGAGCTGGGCTTATGCGTTACTAGTGAAACTGGTGACTGAACAATGTTATGGGAAAACAGTGTTTTCCTGTGCCCTGCTCTGAAACCAGAGGAGTTTGGGTTAACAGCAAAAGCAGGGTGGTGAGTCTGAGGTGCTAATGGTCTTAGGTAGTTTGGGAAGGTTTGGGGTGAAATTTTAGGAGTGTCTCAAATGTTTTTTGATTTATTATCTGCACTGCTTGAAGTCCTGTAGGTCTGTAAGTCCCACCTGCAATGTTGGGATTGGTCAAAATAGGAAGCTCAAAAATTAGAAGGTTGTATCAAGGAGAAAAAAGTGGCAGGACTCTTCCTACATGGAGCTTCTGGAAGAGAAGGCAGGACCAACTATTATGTACAGATCAGGATATTTTTTTCTTGGGATTGCCTCAGAAACACACTCTTGAAGCTGCTTTCCTTTTTTTGTAGTACATTTGGAGAGGAAGCGCCTTAGAAAGCCAAGTAAACGGCTTCTAGAATATGCAGAAGAATATGATCACTTATTTGCACCCAAGAAAAAATCAAAGAAGGCTCAGGAGCAATTGCAAAAGGTGGGTGAAAGCAAATGTGCTCTTTTTGGTTACTCTGGGGCTCCGGTCTGCCTGCTTTTGATGTGTCCTTGCTGGCTGAGTGTTTTTGCCTTGTGCAGTGCTGTGCAGAATGAATGTTTTTACCAGCATTATTTCACTGTGCTAGGTGAATTCTGTGCTGAGGTCTGAATTTGAAGGAGGTCTTCCTGCACAACGCAGTCCTGACAGAGACATCCAGCGGGAGCCAAGTTCTTTGGTTTCAACTCCATCTTCGACCAAAGAGTCCCCTCCCATCCTGGAAGCAGAGCGCTCCTCTTCAGAACTGGGATCCCGTTCTGCTGATCCCACTGAGCAGCTTCTAGAAGGACCTTCAGAATTTCCAGAGCTGGTGCTGTCTTCAGATGTTTCTGAAGTCTCTGCTTCTCCAGATGCAGAAGAGAGATTCCTGAAATCAGGTAATTGCAAGTTGTGCAGTTCTGCTCCCGTAAGTGAACAGGCCGAAAGTTCAGTGGAAACTGTTGCTTCAGTCAGCATGAAAAAATAGTAGCTGTTGATCTGTTAGTGTGGTTTTGCTTTGCTTCACTCAGTGACCATTATTGGTGCTTGGAATGGAGACAGGGCAAGTGCAGTGGGTGACCCAGTGAGCTATTAACTTTCTGTAGTGTGTGATGGTCCTTCTTGGACATTCTTGCACAGAATACCCCTTGTCCAAATGAATGAAATCTCAATTCCAAGTCCTTGCCATTTGTGGTTGCAAGCAGTGACATTCCTTTAACTTGGAGGTTTTTTGTTGCTGTTAAAACACTTTGGATGTTGATGAAGGTTGTCATGCTGAGGTTGATAACATAGAAGTCTGATCTGCATAGCTCATGGAGTGACCTTTTGCTCTCCTTGCAAGCTCAGGGAGTTGTAGCACAGAAATCCCCCTGGAAGAGCTGGTTGCTTTATTTTTTAGAGATCCTAAGGCTTTGTAGAAATAGTATAGAGAGTTGTACTAGCAGCAAGCCAGGGCCTTAGCTTTCAGTAAGGTACAGTATATAAGAGCAAGTCTGGTCTGATGGGCCTTTCTAACAGTCAGTATCAGGATCTACTTTGCAGTGTGTTCGTTCTCTGAAAGTGGTAAAGATGTGTCCAGGGTTAAAGCTCTGGTGTTCTGGCTCTGCTAACTTGGAGAAAACACTGTTCCTGTTCTAAAGAGCCTGTGGTAAAAAAAAAATTAAGCTAAGCAGTCAGAGAGGTATGGTCACTGGGAGGTCAGTTAGCCTGTTATGTTTGCCCTTGTCTTTGGGGGCTTGTGGATTTGAGATGGAAAGTTGGAGAGGATTAAAGGAGGAAAAACTAGGCTTGTGAACTTGAGGTTGGAGATGCAGGAGAATAGTATTGGGTGCAGCAGTGGGAGCAAACATCCAGCATGCAGAGGTTGCAGAAGTCTTCCTCATGAGAAAACTCCCATCTTTCTGAGGCACACGGAGCCCAAGCTGTGGGCAGAGGCTTGTCTTGACAGCAGTACCATGTTAGAGGGGTAGTGCGTGTGCAGAGCATGCTGAGGCCTGCGTTACAAAGAATACAGCCAAGGCTGATAAAGCAAGCAGGCAGCCAGGGTAGAATGGGTTGCAGGTTGGTTCTGTGGAGTGTCTTGCACTCACAGTGTCACCATTTCCTGGTCATTCTAATGTTGAAACTGTTGCCAGAATTAGTGTGAGTGAGCTCATGTCTAGCAACCTGGTACCTCCCGAGTGCCAGTAAAAAGCTGGAGTAGGAAATAGTGCAGGTTACAGCTCCATTATTTGGGGTGGTTTTCCCAGATGGTTAACCAGGAGCGTGTCTTTCAGCCTGTTTACCTGCACAGCATGAATGCTGGTGTGAGTGGACACGGGGTTGTATTTATCAGTGGTGGGACTGGCTTATGCCAGATCAAAGTGGTTGGGAAGTTACAATCTGAACTGAGCTGCCAGGATGTGTTACAACTAGCATTGACTTCCTAGGCTCTGTTCTGTGGCTGGATTTTGTATTTCATACTGAAGTATGCCTGAGGGTCACAGCAGACTGAGCTCTGGTTCTGTGGAAGTTGTACAGAAGCTGGTAATGAGAATCTCTGCCCAAGGAGCTTGTGATCCCAAAACCACCAGAGGAAGCAGATTGTTTTGAGCTATTGACTGAAACTTGCTTAATGGTTTTAGTCTAGAATGGAAGCATTTATCTGATGTTAAGAGTTTCATTGCAGGAAACATTGAAAGCAAGCGTCAGAGGAAGCCCACAAAAAAGCTCTTGGAATCCAATGATTTGGATACTGCCTTTATGCCAAAGAAGGAAGAGTGGACTACTCCGAAGAAGGTACTTTTCCTTCTAGTTCTTTTGAAAGCCTGAAAGAAAATGAGCCTAAACAGCAGACCCTGATGAATGAGACATTAATGGGCTGTGTCTTTTTGTGTGCTGATTGGTGTGTTGTGATGAAGAAATCTGAATACAGATGTACCCCACCCCTCCAATGGAAATTGGGTAGTTTTGGCTGTAAAATTTTTTCTGTGTTATGATGTATATGGAAAAGGAGTCATCTGGATGCTGGTTGTGAAGGTTGAGCAGGAGGCTCTGTGCAGAAGCTTTCTGTCATTGCGTTGCAGTGTGGTTTGAACCTAAGGCTTTGTCCTTTTCTGTCAATTTCCTCTGAGCAGTGTTTTGTTGCCTTACCAAGTGAGCTGGTGAATGGTATATAGGTGCAGAGCTTGTAGAGTCTTGAGTTGTATTACATGTAGTATGTGGTGTTTGTTGCAGATTTTAAAAGAAAATACTGCTCTTCTTCACTACATACTTTGTATTCAGTGACATGATTTGGAAAAAAGCAATTTCAGTTATTTTGGGTGATGTTCCTGCACAAGGCTTGTTGCTACTGTTTCTAAGGCTGTTTAACAACACTCTTCTTCCTTTCCTTTTTGTCTCTGTGTGGCACAGTCTTAATAAAGTCATAATGGTTTCAGTAATAGAGACAACTGTATTTGAGTCTTCAGCTCCATAAAAGTATAAAGCCAGAAGAAAGTCTCTCGTTCCCAGCAGTTTACAGGGTGTTAGCAGCCTTTTTGTGAGAGCTGAGGAACCAGCAGGTGATGCTGAACACAAGACATAGCAGACAGTATTCCTGCCTGCCCAGAGGCTGACTTGTCCATGTGGGTTCTATCACACACATAAAACAAATGTTTTATTGTGAAGTTTCCAATCACTGGTGAATTTGTGCCCTGGACTGTAAGTTAAATGTTGCAGTCATTCCTAAAGGCGCTTGAGTGGCTGAGGAACCTGCATCTCCGATTCGCACCTGCTGACCTGATTGTTATGTATTTGTAGGGCACCGGCCCTTCGGAGAGCGACAGCTCTGAGCTCTACTCACCAACACACTTCTCGGACTTGGGAGAAGGTAAGTGAAGGCAGGGCTATGGGGGTAGACTGTTGGCGACACTGGAATCAGTGCCTGGGGCTGTTTGCATGCAGAGGGGCTCTCAGAGAGTGCTTGCCTCAGCCGAGGCAGTTGCAGAAGGAGTAAGTACTGGAACTGTTTACCCACACTCCTGTTTTGGCTTTTATTTCCTTCTGAAGAGTGGAGATGGTGGGCTCATGTTTCTGTGAGATGATGTTCACTTCTCATTCGTAGTCTGGGTGCTTGAAGGAGATTTTCAGTGCAGATCCTGTACCAATGCATTGTTGTTTTCCTGATGACATGCTGACCTGGCTCAATAGTGGTCACCCTGTCCCATGAACAGTTGTGCAGTTTCAGTATACTCCCCCGCTGCCTTGCAGTGCAGTGGGAGGAGGCGTTTACCAGCATTTGATTAGCAATGTGAGCTTTGTGTTTGAAGTGTTTCTTTTCTGCTGGAGGGGCTGTTTCAGAAAAGTCAGTGATCTTGTTCATCAGCCTAGCAAAAGAAGCTTAAGCCAGTGTGAATTGGTGATCCTCTGGTTGCAGGAGAGTGGCTAGACTGCCTGGAGGCTGGGGTTGCCTCAGCCCTTATGTCCTCAAAGACAGTAGGACCCAGACTGAAGATCTAAGAATGGGTGTAGAACTTGATGGTGGCACCTGCAGCAAGGGAATTCTTTCTGTCTTTCTGTGCATCCCAGCTTCTGAAAAGCTCTTGGAGAAGCAGCGGAAGCGGAAGAGACAGCGCCATGCCTCTACTGCCATGCATTCCAAGAAGGAGAGGAATGAGATGGGGCTGGGGGAGATCCCGCATTCTGAGGTACTGTTGGATCTTCCTATGTGCTGTCATCCCTATAACCTGTCTACTGTTTCCCAGGGCACTTTGCAAACCCTAGGCCAGGTCATCTTTGGATGACTGGCATGTCAGCTGGGAGTTTGTCCCACTGATGTAGCTGCAGGAGCTGGGATTGAAGCTGAAGATACCACCTTGATTTAGTAGCTATTTTGTGATGACTGCTTAACTTGGGCACAATTCTTAAGCTGCTATTCAGCTGATTCTCCAGGAGAGAAGCTGTTCTGATCTGATGGAGACAGGTTTTGCCTGGCCTCTCACTTTGCACCTGAGAAGGTCTGACAGCTGTACGAGGTCCTCTCTGGTGGTGGTGGGAATCTTGCCCTTTTATGCACTGCAGACTTCAACCCCTTCTTCCACTTGCCCCTGCTCACTGGGATGATCTAAGAACCATGTTGGTGGGAATGGGGGGGGGGGGATTGTCTGTGATTGCTCATAGGACCCTCTGGTTACATTCTGCCTTCCAGCAGAAAGGGATAATTGGGGCAGCTCCCTGCAGAGTTCCTGTACAGATATTCTGACAAGCCCATTTTGCCTTTTAGGAATGAGCCAGGTATCACCAAGTGTAGGGGAAGCAAGACTTTTCCTGTGAGAGGCAGGACACCTCTGGGCCTCTCACCATCGCCTCTCACTTCCAGTGGCCCAGGTTCAGCAGCAGGCTGTTCTGTCAGGATAGTCAGTATGTATTTCAGGAGCCAATTATAGATGTATATTGTTATATTTGTTGTTGTTACACAGCTTCCAGCAGAGCACAAACCTCACCACTTTGAGCAGTGCCAGCCATCATGCTGCTACTGCTTTCTCAAAAGGGTGTCTCTGATGGGGGTGATAAAGTGGGGTGACACCTCTGGGCCATGCGAGCCTTCCTGTGATGGTGTTAGTGCCCTTTCTGAAGGGTGCTTGTCTGGAATCATGTTTTAAAGAAACCTATACAAATACTTTTGCCAGTGCCTGGGAGTACTTAGCACTGTCTGGTGTTAGGCACCCACTAAGAAACTGACTCTGCTCTGAGGCAACAGTGTGTGTCGGTATAATTTTTTGCAAGAAAAGAGGGGGCAGTTCAGAGCAGCAAAGTACTAGGCTATGGCACTAGCCCTGCACCTGCCATTTTGTACAGAGGAAGCTCAGGGAGCCTTAACTGCCTCAAACCATAGGTGTCTGTGCTGAGTACTGGAAGGTAAGGATGGCAAACCATGTTAAAAAAAAAAAAAGACAGTGCTTGTCACCTTTTGCCAGCACCCATGACTCTGATTATATCTCTTGAGCTGCTGTGGTAAGAGTGTTCACCCCTTGGTTTAGATGAGTAATGGTGTGCTGTGGAGATACAATTGCTCTCTAATGGGAATCTGGACCACATTGGTCCCTAAGTGACTTTCCATACACAAGGCACAGAATGCCATTTTTTTTGCTGAATTATGGTAGACAAAACAGATCCTGTGATGATACTGTGCAGTGAAGCCTTGGATGCAGCTGCTTTCAGAGGAAAAGTGGTAAAGGAAAGCTTGTCTGCCTGGGCTAAATTAAGCTGCTTTCTCTGTCCTTGCCTGTCTGTGGAGCCAGGAGTGCAAGTTCACCAGGACAGCAAGAGACTGAGAGAAGAGGATGGAAAATACTGTGGAAATGATTGTCAAGGTTATGAGCCAAGGTCAGGCTTTGACAAAGAACAGGCCAGGTTTTTGAAGGTGTGCCAGTTACAGCAGCAGAGATAGCTCTGGAAGATGACCCAAGATGAGACCTGCCCTCAGATCTCAAGAGAGAGTTGCTGGTTAATGCTGTATGACCCCTAGATACATTTAGTGTGAAACCTGGCTGTCAGAGTTCAAACCAAGAAGTGCAGCAGCCATGACAGAAAGCAGCCAGAGGGATGGAAAGGTGAACCAGTGTTAAATCTCATACCTCTGTAGCAAATCTGAGTATGGGTTCTCCACCTCCCAAAACACTGTCATGAAACCTTAGCCACTGCAGGAAGCTAGTGCAGTGCCCCTGCCCACAGGATGTGTGGTGCTTGTTTACCAGCACCCTGACCCTCCTGACAGGGACCTCAGTGACCACGAGAGGCTGAGCTCTCTGTGTCTAACACTGGGGCCCCAGCAGAAGCTATAGCTGACCTTGTTTACCCATAGTAGTAGCTGATTAACCCTGCTCTTGTTCTTTGTTACAGTGACCCCTGCAACCCTGAGGTCACTGCTGAGCTTAGCAGAAGGCAGGACACCTATGTAGGAGTAGGAGGACCTGAGCTGTAACCAGTCCTTGCAGCACTGGTCATCCGTGCTGCTCCTGGAGCATTCCAGGAGCCAAAATGAGTGTTGAGGCTTGCAGCAGACACTAGTACCTAGCAGAAATACAGCTGCAGGAGCAGAAGTATCGGATCACTTAGCCTGAGAAGCTGCTGTTGTATATAGGGGCAAGGTTGGCAGTTGTGTTCTTAGGTGATTTTTTTTCTCCAGTGCTTTAGAGGTCTTTCCCTTCCCACTACCAGGGCTGTGTGGCAGCAGCTTGCATGCTCCTTGCCAGTATTCCCCCAGGCAGCATCCCTGCCAGCCTTCCAGTGAGATGGTGGTGGTAGTCTGTACACCAAATGGTATGGGCTGGCACTGGTTTGTAGCTGGGACTTTGCTTTTGTTTGTGCTGAATAAAGGCAACCTCTATAATTTGTTTTTGTACTGTGTATTTTAACCTACTGTCAGTGCACCTGTGCATCATTGGCCCACAGAACTCACATGGCTTTAAAAACTCCTCATCAAAAAGCCTACTGCTGTGTGCAGAGTATGGGAAAAAATAGTAATCCAAACAGGTAAAGGGAGCATCATTATCTGACCAGGATACCAGCTCCTGATTCTTCCAGTGTTAAATTTTGGGAGATCTTCGTCTTTTATTTTGCTCAGATTCATACCGTATTCAGAGTACCTTCAGCTTACAAGCTTTAGTAGCACCACAGCTCAGACCAATACTCTTGTGCAGAAAGTGGTACAAAGCTCCCTCATGATCAGAGTACATCTGACACCAAGCAGGTTTGACGATACAAGAGTGATGATTGCTGCTCCTGCCAGCAGTTTGAATTCCTCACAGGGTCTTTCAGGTGTACAGTTCATAACTAGGCATACACAGGGTATGGCTTGGTGGCACAAGGAGGAGCTGGCAGCTGTGCTCTGATATTGCTCAGCTAACTGCAGTGAGCTGGGATATTAAAACATGGCAGAGTCCTTAAAATATTCTTACAGCACTTCAGCTAGAAGCATCACTTTGGTACAGCATTAATGGCCCTTAAGGTGTACCCAGTCTGGAGTGTCAGCTGGGGTTGGTAAGACCACTGAGTTGTTGATTGTGCCCAGGAGGCCTGGAAGCTGGCAGAATGGCTTTTCCTAGCCCTTAGTTGTCTGTCCTCACAGAATTGAAGGCAGTGCTGCCACGTGTAGCTCCAGGACAGCAGTGTCGTGTGATAGAAACAAGTGTCTCTAGGATACCTGCTGCTCTCCTTCCCTCTAACAGTGTCTGGGTGGGTCCCGTGAACATATTGGGAGGTGTCCTTCCACCTTTAGAAGCCTTATGGTAGCATCCCTGACTTGACCTGTGAGGTTTGGTTGGGTTTGTTATTGTTTAAAACCCATCTCAGCAGGATGTTTTTCACCAGGACTGCAGATGTTCTGGTCAGGGCTGGGATACTCCTACAGGCAGGTGCTTATGAAAAACTCAGTCCCCAAGATGAGTGGTGTAAATATCCTCCCTGTGTGTGCACTGCTCATTAGTGCTGTCCAGCCTGTTCACACTTACAGCTTGTGAGTACCTGCAGGGGTTAGGACAAGCTGTGTTAAGAGTAGAGACAAGTTTGGATCATTTGCTGGGTGACAACTGCAATAAAGGTTGTTTTAAGTTTTTCAGGTGCATTTCCAGTTCAAGCAGACATCAGCACATGCAGTGCTTCAGGATACTTCGAAAGCCTACCCAAATTGGGCCTGCACAGGGCAATATTTTTCTTCCTCAGAGATTACTCCTTCCTTTGAAAGGGCTTATGTACAGGAAAATAATTGTGTTGTGTACTTTTTTAAATGGTGTACTAAACTAAGAACTGTTTTCTTTCTTGTGTTTTGGTGGAACTATATGGAGGATGTTCTCTCCAGGGTGGGTAACACACAGGCCAACTGCCAAACCTGTTGTATGCTCAGTGGCTGAATCTGTAGTTTCCAGGTCAGGATAGGAGCTACTGACAAGCCTGACTCTGGGTTTCTTTATAAAGGGGGAGACATCAGTTCATGGGACTGCTGCAAGCCCCAAAGAGGGTAATGAAGAGGGGTCAGAGAATGACCATGGAGTGCCTTCATCCAAAAAGATGCAGGGGGAGCGTGGAGGAGGAGCAGCTCTCAAGGAGAATGTGTGTCAGGTAACATCCTTGAAGAAATCCCTTTGAAACCTGACCCCACTGTAAATTGGTTTTGTATAAAGTCTGGGACACAGGGCCTCAGAAGAGTCCAGGTATCCTCAAGGTGAGTATTGTAGAGTTAACCAGCTTTTTGTGCTATGAACCGAGTCCTCTGTGGTTGCCTTTCCTCCTACCGACGTTCACAGATGTTGGAGAGATGTGACCAGCATGGGATATTTTTTTAGCTGATGCATGGTAGCAGGGAGTGGATGGCAAATGGCAGGGGCAGTGCACAAAACACCTGTATTTACTAAGATGAGGAAAACAGCATTTTCCTTCAGGGGTCTCTGCTGGCTGCCCCAGCTGACACACGTTGCTTTCTGAGGTGATGGAGGAAGGAGGCTGCTCAGAGCTGACATTGTGCTTTTTGCCCCACAGATCTGTGAGAAGCCAGGGGAGTTGTTGCTGTGTGAGGCGCAGTGCTGTGGTGCTTTCCACCTGCAGTGCCTTGGGCTCTCTGAGATGCCAAAGGGCAAATTCATCTGCAATGAGTGTTCCACAGGTAGGGCAGCTTTTGTGTGCTTACCTGGTGCTTCCTTTGCTGGAATGATGTGCCTGCAGTAGGGCCACTAACTGCCTCTTAATTCTCTAGTTATTGGTTTGATTTTGATAATGTCTAATTAACTGGTCTTGTTGATTTGGGCATGTGGAGTGCAAAGAAGTTCTTGTCCACAATCTGGTGGGAAAGAGAAGGGGGAGGAAAAGAGCTGGTGGGGAGGATGAGTCTGGGGCAAGCTGGAACGAGCAGAATGTCTAAGTTGGTTGTCAATTACTGTTTTTCTTATTTTTTCCCTGGCCTGAAATCACAACTATCATGGTCTTTTCCTTTTTAATCTGGAGTTTTATTGCAGCTGCAGGCAAAACCACTCAGCTGCAGAGAGCTGTGCTGGGGTAGGTATGGTGGGGAGAAGACACGCCATGCTAGCACACAGCGTGGTGAAGTGTCATGTCTTCATTTAGCCCTTCTGTGTGACTGGTGTTTTACATCTGCTGCTCTTTCTCCAGGGGTCCATACTTGCTTTGTGTGCAAGAGCTGTGGGGAAGATGTGAAACGGTGCTTGCTGCCCCTCTGTGGGAAGTACTACCATGAAGCGTGCATACAAAAATACCCACCCACAGTCCTGCAGAACAAGGGCTTCCGATGCTCCCTGCACATATGCATGACTTGCCATGCTGCTAACCCAGCAAACATCTCTGCGTCTAAAGGTACTGGAACCTTCTGGGGTGCTCTTGGACATAAAATTAGAAGGTTTTTCCTCTGTTTCATTTCCACTGTGCAGTTATACGTGGTCTAATGGTTCTTGATGTCGATTTTCTGTCCTTGCCACAGTGGTTGCTGTATGAATAGCTTTTCCTGAGTTGAGGTAGAAGGGGTGGTGTAGGTTTTGTGAGGTTGCTGCTCATCAGCACTCGTGGTCATATAGAGCAACTAAAACTTAAGTTTTAGTTGGAACACATGCCTTATGAGGAAAGGCTGAGACACCTGAGGCTCTTTAGTCTGGAGAAGAGAAGACTGAGAGGGGATTTGATAAATGTTTATAAATATATGAGGGCTAAGTGTCAAGAGGAAAGGGACAGCCTCTTCTCACTTGTGCCCTGTGGTAGGACAAGGGGGAATGGTTATAAGCTAGATTACAAGAGATTCCGCCTTAACATGAGGAAGAACTTTTTTACGGTAAGGGTCACAGAGCACTGGAACGGGCTTCCCAGGGGGGTTGTGGATTCTCCTTCTCTGGAGATTTTCAAGACTCGCCTGGATGCATTCCTCTGTGACCTGTGTTAGATTATATGATCCTGACTGGCAGGGGGGTTGAACTCGAAGATCTCCAAGGTCCCTTTCAGCCCCTAATACTCTGTGTGATACTGTGAAAACACTCCTCACTGTCCAAACAACTGGATGCCTGCAGGTCCAGCAATGCCACATGCCTTTAGGGGTTTTTGACTAAGTCTCTGAAGCTGTACACTTGTGAGACACGTGTTTATCCTGCTTACTTTTCACCCTACCAGTACTGCAGACAGCACCTGCTTAGCAGCTCTGGCTATGAAGGCAATGGCATAGAGAGCAGTGTGCTAAACAATAAGATACTGTTTTAGTTCCCCTTTTTTTTAGAATGCAAACTCTCATCTTGGTGTGACACCCTTGGGCTAAGCTTCTCAGGAAAACATGTTTAAGCTGTTTGCAGCAATTACTTGACCTTTATCTCACATGATTAAACTTAAAACTTCTATGTTATTACCTTGTATATTTACTTTCAAAGCTGCCTTTCTTGAAATCCTTGGTGTGTTAAGACCAGCTCTATTTTTACCATAACAGTCTGTGTTAAAGTTGTCTTTTTTTTTTTCTTTTTCTTTTTTTTTTTCCCCACTTAAGAGTGTTTGGTGTAGAAGACAACAAAGATCTAAAGCCCACAGCTGACCACTTTTCCACTGAACATTTGCATGGTGTTCCTCTGGCTGTTGCTTCTCAGTGATCAAATGTATCTCTTTCTTCCCACCTCTGTTTAGTCTTCTGTGAAAAACTGGAAACAGGCTTTCAAAGCCTTGGATAAGCTAGGCCTGTAGGCCATTCTGAATTTCAGGGTAAAATCTGGTAGAGAGGCAATGCTGATGTTTTCAGAAGCTACACTGATTGGCTTCATTCTGTATAGCTAACCACTTGGAACACACCCTCTGTAATTACTGTCGGGGTTGATTTACTAATTATTTGTTTATGATAGGAAGCAGTGCTAGTCTGTGAACTCTTGAACTGTTCTGCCCAGAATGCAGGAGGTTTTTCACTGTTAAATAATACAGTTTTGCACGTTATATAGAAATATATATAGAAGATATGTATAATTTTATATACTGTTATATTAAATAATTTAGTAGGTATCTAGTGAATATGTAATGGATGGTCTACAGAAATTAAAGGTCAGTTTCCTTTCCCAGAGATATCCTGTGGTTGCTTGTTTTGAGCTTAGGTATCAACAGAGGTTAGTTTTGGCAGGAGCAAATCACCCTGTTCACCGTTGTGCTGGCAGGTCGTTTGATGCGCTGCGTGCGGTGTCCCGTTGCCTACCACTCCAATGACTTCTGCCTTGCTGCTGGCTCTGTGGTCCTTGCCTCCAACAGCATCATCTGCCCAAATCACTTCACTGCGCGCAGGGGCTGCCGCAACCATGAGCATGTCAACGTCAGCTGGTGCTTCGTCTGCTCAGAAGGTGAGACAGTCTGTGCTGGGTCCCCCATCACCGAGGGCCACCCTGACATTAGTCATTAGAGCAGGCAGAAGCTTTGCCTCTCTGGAGTGTGACACTGAGGACTGCAGGGAACAGATTACCTTTCTATCCACCCCATTTAAGTCCTTAACCCTTAAGATCTCCTTGGATCCTTAGAGTTATTTTTGCAGCATGAGTAGGGCACAGCTTTTGAAAAGGGTTGGCAGAAGAGCGTCATGCCCTTTTCTCAGCTGTGGTCCCTGGAAGCGTGAGGCCCAGGGCTTCTGCACGGTGGCTGATAAATTTCTTCTCCTTCTCCTTGCAGGGGGCAGCCTTTTATGCTGTGAGTCGTGCCCGGCTGCATTCCACCGTGAGTGTCTAAACATTGAGATGCCAGAGGGAAGCTGGTATTGTAATGATTGCAAGGCAGGCAAAAAGCCACACTACAAGGAAGTAGTCTGGGTGAAAGTTGGGCGCTACAGGTAGGTGAAGGCAGAACAAATTTGTTCACATCCCTTCTTCATGCAGTACTCATGGTGGCTGAGGTGAGAAGCTGCTCCTCTCTCCAGGGTACATAGAATGCAGCAGCCTCTGGGTTTGTTGGGTTTTTTTGCAGGCATGTAGCAGCTGGTAAAATGGGTGCTTTAAAACACATGCTTTCTTCCTCTGGAGGCCTCTTGGCTCCCCACCAGGCTTGCTGGTAGCCCTCACACACTTTTCACCCATGTCTCCATGCAGCAGCAGACATCTTAGGTGATTGGAAGTGGGGAAGCCAGAGGTTTTATCCACTGTTCTCTGTGTTTCAGGTGGTGGCCAGCTGAGATTTGCCATCCTAGGACAATTCCTGTCAACATCCAGAAAATGAAACATGACATTGGTGAATTCCCTGTACTGTTCTTTGGCTCCAAGGATTACCTGTGGACCCACCAGGCCCGTGTGTTCCCTTATATGGAAGGTGATGTCAGCAGCAAAGACAAGATGGGGAAGGGCGTGGATGGCATATACAAAAAAGGTAACTTATCCAAGGAAGTGCATGTTGTTGTTTTCATTCCCATTTGGATAAGTGGCATTCCTGTAACAAGGAAAAATTCCTTCTTGGGCCTAAAGTGAAACTAAGTTTGTAGTATGAGCTGCTGCTTATCATCGAGCACATTCAGAATGTTCATTAGTGTGACTCCCAGAGGGGGAGAAGGGCTTGCAGATCTTGAATGCTTCTCCAGCTCTGACATAGTCACTCTAAATCCAAGTGAACTGCTGCTTTCTCAGCTTCCCTGTGTCTAATACAGTCATTATCTGTGTATAAAAATGCACTTGAGACTTGTGAATGCAGCTGCCTGACACCTCTGCCCAGAAGCAGGCAAAGCTTAGTAGTTTGGAAGCTTCATCACCACATGGTCTTTTACTGTGACTTCTGCATCTGCCTTACAGCACTGGCCTTGTCTTCACCCCCCTCCAGTGAAGCTCTGCCTCTGAAGTACCCAGCCAGGGAGGTTTATTTCTGGAGCTGGGAGGACACTGATAGCCCAGCTCTGTGTGAGTGGAGGGAGTTCTTTGTAACATAGCCTGTTCTCTCACTTAGCTCTTCAGGAAGCTGCAGTAAGATTTGAAGAGTTGAAGGCACAAAAAGAACTGAGACAGCTTCAGGAAGACAAAAAGAATGACAAGAAACCTCCTCCCTACAAACACATCAAGGTGAGGGCAGGTTGGGGGAACAGGTGCAGAAGAGATGTCTTGAGCTGTTGCTGCAGTTTATTTACAGGTATACAGAAACATTTCTACTGTTGGGTATCTGGCTGCATTTGAAGGTTACTTTGTTCCTCTGAGCAATTTCAGCCATCCTCCATGGAGAGGATTCATGTAGGTTCAGAGCTGCATGGAAGCTGGTCACCAGTAATAGAGGTACTGTGACTGTAACAGCTTTGGACATCTCGCTGCTGTTCCATGTCAGCTATGTGGTCTGAAGGAAATGTCTCTCTACCTTCAGAACTTAGAGGAAGGTGCTGGTCATATGTATGGCCCTGTATGCTCAATTACTGTGTGCCTCTGCAGATGGCAAGGTGAGGGTCCCAGGCAGTGCCAGACAGGAGAAGGTCAGGGTGCAGTGCAGCATTGCTGTGTGGAGGATGGTACCTCAGGTTGTCTTGTTTCATATCTGCTATTGTTTTTGATCTCTTTCTGTACCAGTTGGTGACTGAATAGAAATGATGAAGCAGATGTACATGCTGGAATATCAGACCTTTTTCTGAATTTTTGGGAAAGCTCCATATTTGGGGTTGTGTTTTTAAATAGAGGTGGAGCAGCAATAAAAGTCTGTAAAATAAATAAAGTAAAAATAAATAAAAAGCTATAAGAAAAATGACCTGACACTCAGACTGGAGAAGGTGCTGTTGCATTCAGAAGATGGTTTGGTGTCAGTCACAGGTATGGTGTGCACCCAACAAGAAAGTGCTGGGCCACCTGGGCTGGACATAGTCACAGTGGTGATGGGAGGGGGACACTTGGTAACCTCTCCTCACTCCAGGGCCACAGAATACACACTGCACCAGCAGATGCTAATGGGAGACCTGCATCCTCTCTCGCTTTTCCCTCTAACTGTACACCTCTTGATGGTGTGCCCAGAAGTATGTATCTGGCTGTACTTGTGTCTTTCTGCCCCTTGCTGTAACCAGCCCGCCCTGCAGCCTGTGAGCATGTAGACAAGGGATGAGTACAGAGGTGACTGTCAGGATGACCTCTTGTTCTTTAAGAGCTAATGTCCTTTGTGTACATCCAAGGTGAACCGGCCAGTGGGGAAGGTGCAGATCTTCACTGCAGACTTGTCTGAGATACCACGTTGCAACTGCAAGCCAACAGATGAAAACCCCTGTGGCCTGGACTCTGAATGCATCAATCGCATGCTGCTGTATGAATGCCACCCCATGGTGTGCCCTGCTGGGGAGCGCTGCCAGAACCAGTGCTTCTCCAAGCGGCAATACCCCGAGGTACAGATTTTCCGCACGCTGGCACGGGGCTGGGGCTTGCAGGCGAAAACAGACATCAGAAAGGTACGCACCCTCCTCTGCCTCTGATCTTCTCTTGCTCAGTGTTGCTCTCAGTAGGCTTGAAAAGTTAACCTCTGTAATCTGAGGAAGGCTTCTTACTGTAGAATGCCATTCAGGAAAGAAACAATTAATTTAACGCTTCTAACTAAGATAACCAAGGAAGTGGCTTGCATGTTGGTGTCCCACAGTGTGAGGAACTATGATGGCTCCATGTCTGCCTTTATGGACTGTGGGTTTTGAGTGCACAAGAACACCGGCCTGAAGACAGTGCTCAGGATTATCAGATAGGGAACTATTCTTGAGTAGCCAGGTATGCCAGCCTGAGAATCTTGTATCAGAAACAAACCAGGGCTTTGGGCTTTACAAAAGGGTAATGTCTTGGAGATGGCTGTTACTGGTGAAACTGGTATCTCCAGCTCAAACACTTGCATTTTAAATCCAGAGACTAGTTAAATTTTATGGACATATATCTATGCTGAAGGAAGAATGTTAAAGCAAAGCAAACGCCAAAGATAGGTAAGGGTAAATTGAAACAAGAGGACAGTTAGCACAGTGGGAGAAGAATGTCTGCAAAAGAAGCAGGGACAACATGCTGGGAAGCAGAGCTTGGGAGCAGAAGTTAAAATGTGAGTCTGTTCTGTCCAGGCTTTGCTGCCTGTTGTGATACAGGTTAGAGGATCTCTCTGCCATTCCATGTGCCTCTTGTGTTTCGCTTCCAGCAGACAGTCTGGAAACAGAAAACTCAGTTACAAAATGAATGCACCTGTTAGTTCCAGTGGAGCAGAGCTGGGGTTCCATTTGACTGTTGAAATACAGACTCTGTAGTACTTGCTTGCAGGGGAACTCCACAGATTCCCCATGGGAGCAAGTGCTGCTCAGTGTGCTTGGTCCCCCAAGGGGTATAGTTTCCAGTTGGAATGCAGTTATGTGGTGCTTTGAGATTTGCAGCAGAGAAGCTCTTGTGGTTTACCTGATGCTGTCCCCGAATGTTACCTCTTTCCATAGCACCAACAATAATCTGATGGTCATTGTTGCTTTATTTAATTTATTTTGAATTTTGTTGAGTGTGTGAAGCAATTAATGATTCAGGGCTTTTAGTGAAGACTATGGGTTGGACTGGCTGCAAAGCATAGAAGATTGTTATGAAAATGTTTCCACAAATGAAATGGGACCCAAGTTTGAGCACAAAGGTGGATGTCCCTCTATCCTGGAGGGAATTTGTCTTAACAGCTTGTTTTCTCTCTGGCAGGGTGAATTTGTTAATGAATATGTTGGAGAGCTAATTGATGAAGAGGAATGCCGAGCCCGAATCCGCTATGCTCAGGAGCATGACATCACCAATTTCTACATGTTAACACTGGATAAGGTATGTGGAAGGAATTTTTCTTGCCATCATCCTAGACAGAAGTGAAATGATTGCAAGGAAAGCATGATAGTGGTCTAGTGGACATTACTAGGCAAGTAATGTCCATCATTGCTGATGAGCTAGTCTGCATTTCTGTTAAAGAGAACACTAAAAGAATGGGCTGTAAAGTGTATTGGAGAGGTGTGCAGCAGAGAAGTTTCAAATTGGATATTAGGATTAGGAGCAGTCTGACAAAACTGAGCTCATTCAGGAGAGGAGACAGTTGTTTGAGGATCATCCATCCTTCTTCAGCAAAATGTGAGTTTGTTAACCTCAGGATCCTTCCAATCAGCTGAACCTGCAGAGTCCAGAACTAAGCTGGTGTGTGCCAGAGAATGCATCAGTCCTCATATGCACAAGTATCAGGCACAGTGAGACCCTCATTTAAGTTCAGATTCTAGGTTGTGCTGGCCTTACAGGGTTAGAGGTCACATTGCTGGTGTGAGCTTTTGGCTTTCGGAGGTAAGTCATTTTGTCATCAGCTTTCCCCACTTTGTCACTCAACCATAGGAAGATTAGAAGGAAGCCATAAAAACTAGCATGAGAAGAAGCTGTCAGTGTGACACAGGATGACTGTGTGGCTGATCTCAGGCTCTCCCCTCTTCTTGTTAGAAATTCACCCTGACCCTCTTGTGTTCTCCTTGTCTGGCTGATGGGTGGCAAGAACAAAACAGATCTGCTGCAGCTGCCCTCCTCTATCCATCTAACTCTGGTCTCCAGTCTAACAAATAGTAGTGTGCTGTACAGAAGTTCCTCACATCACATACTCTTCCTTCTATACATTGATACATAAGAAATAGGAAGTGGTATTTTGCTTCTAAGCATGTCAGGGTCTGGAACCACAAGTGCTGCATTGGGAGTGTATGGGTGTAGTTTATCCAGTACTGACACCGCAGGGAGAGCTGCCTTCCCAGAAAGCAGCAGTGGCACTTTTTGCCTGTTAGGAGCCCTTGTGCCTTTGAAGAGGAAGATGTGTCTCCCTGCATTGCTGTAAGGTCTGCCATCTCTGACCAGAGACATCAGCGTATGGAAACTGGTTGTGTGTCTCTTGATTGTTCAGGCAGCACACCTCTCCCATTCCCTTGATGAAAATACCTGTATGAAATCAGGTGCTTTGCAGGCATCATCAGATGCCTCCCTTGTCAACACTTTTCACCACCATTAATGCTTTCCTGGTGTACGGGTGCCTGTGCTGCAAGGGCTTGAGAAGGAAAAGGTAGTTTATTAAAACGGTGGTTTTCTGTTTGCTTTGTGTGTTTTTGTTGGTTTGTTTTGTGATTTTTATTTTGGGATGGCTTGGGTTGTTTTTTTTTCCCAGGATCGAATCATTGATGCTGGGCCCAAGGGCAATTACGCTCGGTTCATGAACCACTGCTGCCAGCCAAACTGTGAGACTCAGAAATGGTGTGTGAACGGCGACACGCGGGTCGGGCTCTTCGCCATTGTAAATATCAAAGCTGGTAAGAACCCTGCTCTGTCAGCACCTGCAGTTAGGAGTGTGGGAGGGTTTGTAGCTCCCTGGGAAAACACTTCATTTTTGTTCTCACATAAGCAGTCATGAGTCTTAACACCAGCACTGACATACTAAAACGCTCGCATCCATGATGTATTCATACTTCTAATCTGCAGGCTCAAGAAATGGAACTAAGTATGCTGCATCATGGGGGCAAATGCCCTTCCTGGTAGGAGTAGGGAATTACACTGGATTTTCAATCTACAGCCGTATGGGAAGATAAAAATCAGTGTCCTTGAGTAGCTGTTGCGGTCATTTGCATCATAATACTTCAAATGTGCTTTTAGTTCAACAGTAGGACATTCTGCTCCATAGTTCATTACAACTTGCTTGGTTTTGATCTGCTCTTGTGCCAGGGACTGAGCTGACTTTCAACTACAATCTCGAGTGTTTGGGAAATGGAAAGACTGTTTGTAAATGTGGTGCCCCGAATTGCAGTGGCTTCCTCGGAGTAAGGCCAAAGGTAAGATGCCTCCTTTAAGCTTTTGTTCTTCTAAATCACCTCTTTGCATCGATGCTTATCACAGACCCCATCTCAGGATGGGTAATCTTGTTCAGTGTGGCCATGAAAACACGGATTTAAATGAATTGAATATCGGAGTTTTTATTCTAAAAATGCAGATCTTACCTCATTATTAAGAGTTGCTGTAAATAATGTCAGGAAATTATACTTTGCAGTGAAAGAATAAAGGAAATATTTTTCTTCCAAATTTTCTGCTTACAAGCATAACGATTTCCATCATGTTAGAGGGGGAAATTAGCCTGGGAAAGACTTCCATCATATAACCAAGAAAGCACAGCTCGGCCCATTACCCAAAGTAAAGGCCTAAGTGAATTATGAGCACATGGAAGGCCAGCAAGCTCACATTCCGTCAGACTTCGAGTTGATTTAGAGCCAGAAGGCTTCTACACCACCCTTTTCTGCAGTAGGAAAGTTCCTGGGTTTTGGTGTTTTGGTTTTTTTCTTTTGGTTGAGCATCTGAAGTGCACAAATCAGACAGGAATGAGAAATTTGCCATCTCTAAAGTAGAAAAATCACTGGCTTTTAGAACTCACTGACTTCTGAGAGCTTCATGTTGTAACTGCAGTGTTGCAGTAACAGGAATTGATTTCAATTACCTCCTTGTGTGAGCTGGTTCTCACTGGGAAAAGGAAATAACAGGAGCAGTTGGCCAAGTTCCCAGCTGTCATCAGCTAAATCTATGTCTCAGCTGTTGGTTTCTTTCAAGAGCTTCACCAGATCAGTCTGTAATCCCTCTACTCTGGCATGTGGGTACTGGGGGCTGGTTTACCCATGATTCAGGATTAAAAACCCCAGCAGCACAGTTGTTAAACCCCATCAGTACATTATAGAAGGTTTTGTGAATTCTTCAGAGAGCTTAGTTCTGCAGTAAAATTAACTTATAGTAAAAGACAACCACCAAAAAAACCCAACAACCTGACATCAGAAGTTGACAGATGAGGTGAATTGCACATCTCATGTAGTTAATTCTGTTTTTGCATTGCAAATTAAAGTTCGATTGATTTTTGTGCAGCTCCGGTGTTACCCGTGGCTTGGCTTGACTGTGTTCGCTCTGAAATGGCAGGTTGCATGATGGAAATCAGAGAAAGGTGCCCCTTAGATGGCATTGATGTTCCATTGTGATGCCTGAGGCAACTCATTCCATCTTGATGAGATGGCCCAAGAAACTATTCCCAAGAAAACAGTACTCTTTTCTTTCTTTCTTCCTCGGTTCCTTCTTTTTTTTCCTTTTCAAATTAATCTAAATAGATGCATTTTTAACCTTCCTGAAAAACACCTTAAGACAAAACTTGGCTGATAATATTCAAGTTCACTCTTAAACATGACCTTTCTAAGTTGGAGTGAGAAAGAGTGATTGGGAGTCTTATTGTACTGCAGTGATCAAGTGGGAATCGCTTAGTCCAGCTGTTAGGCCTTGCTTAGACATTCAGATTACCTGTGAAAGGTTTTTTCCTGTTCTCTTTGTAATTATCTGGCTGAGGTACTAGACAATGAGAATAGGTTGAATAGTTTAGGTAAAGTGATTTCACTGCCTGCTTTTTCAATGAGGAGAAAGGCCTGACTGCTCCCCATTGTCAGCAGGAGTGATGGTATGAGAACGGAAACATCCACATGTGAAAGGGGAAGGAAACAAGAGACAGGAGGACAGCTGGATATAACCCCTGCTCCTGAATTCAGAAACTAGGTCTGAAGACAAAGGCTGGTTTGTTGGTTTTGGTTTTAATCTTGATAGGAGAGTGATGAAAGTTGTGCCCAATGTTTCTGCAGAGTAAGAATGGGAAATTTGCCTACCAGGCATCATCTCGGCACACACAGATGGTCTGTGTGGAGAACATACATTTTCACCCAACCATATGTGGGAAATGGAATACAACTGATAGTGCTTTGATAAGGGACAAGGTAGCTTCATCTTTTGGAGTTGAGCATTTGGTACAGTGGGAGGATAAGCCTGGAGAGGATCCATTCTGAGGGGTTAAGAGTGGCCTGACGACCTAGCCTGGGGGGCAATGGTGGAGGAGCCTTAATCCAGAGAAGAGAGCACTTAGACTGTTCAGATGCCAACCTTGAAACCTGTCAGTTATTTCATTACTGCCTGTAACAGCTGTTGGAAGTATGGTAATTCCACTGTAGTGATGACACAAAGATGTCAGGCCTCACTGGAGTGGGAGAGGGAAAGGATGAGGCATTTGCAAAGGAATAAGTGAGTAGAACTTGGAATGGGCTGGCAGTGAGAGATTCAGTACACCAGAGTACACTCCTGGAGGGTAGCAGCAGAAACACAAGAGCCACAAGAAGGTCACTGATGAGCAGCCATGGTGGAGGAGCTGTGGTGCAGTTCAGATGCAGCAAGTGTTGACACAGGAACAAATAGGTCTAAACTGATAACAGATACAGTCAGACTGAAAATGGAGAGGAGTGAGGAGTGTCAAAAAGTGGAGGAAGTCCTGGGAGAGACCATTCATGAGTCAGAGGTGAAAGGAGACCTCCTTGTTTTGACAGAGGACCTGGAGAGTCAGAGGTGGTGTGAGCTCAGCAACACAGGCAGCCCAGGGATTCCCATTCTAGTTGTTTCTAGTTGTCCATATCCCATGTTTAACAAGGCTTTGGTGCAGGGCTTTCAGGCTATTTCAGAAACAGTAAGAACTGTTTGCTGTAGTAAATTGCTTGCCACGTGTTAAGAAGCACTGTAGAGATGCTGTGGACTTTTCAGGTGTGGCTGGCAGTGGGATTTTGATTTGCAGGGTTTGCAGCTACCTCCACTGTAGCAGGAAGGGAAGAGATGGAAGGGGCTGAGACCTGCACTAACCAACATTCTCACCCACAGAGCCAACCCAGCCTCACTGAGGAGAAGTCCAAGAAGCTAAAGAGACGGCCCCAGATGAAGCGCCGGTCACAGGCGGAGGTGATGAAGGAGAGGGAGGACGAGTGTTTCAGCTGTGGGGACGGAGGGCAGCTGGTTTCTTGTAAGAAGTCAGGCTGCCCCAAGGTGTACCATGCAGACTGCCTCAACCTGACCAAGAGACCTGCAGGTCAGTGCTCTGCACAGAGGGTCTGCTGGGGTCACAGTGTTGTCTCGAGGTGCTGCTCATCTCCCTGCACTTGCTTCACAGCATCTTAAAATGTAGAGAAATCTTTCTCACTTGAGCAGACTTTGAGGCCCACACAGCCAAATCCACACCCATCCCGTTGTGACTGTAAAAAGATAAATTAACTGCTGATGTGGGATCTGGTCCTTGCCTAAGAAACAAAGTTTATAAGCTGACCCCACCCTTGAGGCCTGGACGACAGTCCCAACAACAGCTGAGGTAACAGTTCCTCACACTGGCCATTCTCCAAAAGTTGCAAGACAGTTGAATGAGGAGTGAGTTGAATGCTGAGCAAAAGCACTGGTTGAAAATAGGAGTTAGAGAAGAATGTGTTAGATGCCTGAATAGTCATGAGTACATAGTGAAATAACACTATCAAAGCAAATCCTAGTTTGGTGAAATGAGGGTAAAATTTTGAAATAAAATAAATCAATTCTCAAAGTACTTCTATTTGTGTGCAGAGAAAAAAAATAGGCACCCTGCTTGAGTGACAAAACAGTTTCTAGATTATTACTGGATGGGGAGGTGTAAAGTAATATTTATTGGAGGAAAAGATTTGAGTTGCATTTCAAAGTCAGAAAGGAGCTAGTTGAGGGTAATGTTTCCTCTGTTGTGTCAGTTTGTCTTGGTTACTAAAGGAGTTCTTGTGACCTTTCATGAGTGTTAGGTTTAACCAATGCTCAGAAAGGGGGAAAAAACATTACCTGAGTCTATGTGGCAGCGTGATCTCTGTCGGGCCAGGAGGATGGAAAATCTGATTGGAGATAAGAATTAAATGGCAAGAGTATCAACAGTACTAGATGACAAGTTTTTAAGTAGAATAATTCCTCAAATGTCATTTAGAGGGGGAGTGCTAAGATAATAAATCTGCTTAATAAAGGCAACTGCACTTAAATAATTTGATTGTGGGGCTTTACATATTTTGTTGTGAGTATTGTCATAATTAATATTTCTCTGTGCACCTCAGTATGGTGTTTTCTGAGCACATCAAGGGGCCAGCAGAGAAACGCAGAACCCAGTGGTCTCTGAAAGTACCTGGCAGGACAGTCACCATGGTAGAATGTTTCTGTCAGCATGTCACTGGGGGTGAGAACTGGGCATTCAGCACCTCTAGCTGTAATTCAGCAGATGGTGTAGTAGCATAGGACTAGTAGCATAGCTTGTAGACAACAGAAATTGTGTGTGTGAGTTTTGGGAAGAATAAAAAATCTGTTTAAACAGAAGAACTTGGATTGCCTTGAACAGTTACTTGAAAGCCAAGGGGTGTACAGGGCATTCCTATGGAATGCCACCATTCAAGGTCAGGGAATCCTGAGTGTTTTTTGTGTGCTAAAACTAGGCTTTCACATTCTGGTGGGTTTCCCCAGGCTTTAAAGTTTCCAACAAAGGATAATCCAGCCTTTAGTCTGTTGCCCTGCTTTCCATTTGAAAAGTTTCTCCTAATAGCCATCCCACAAAGGGATGCCATCTCTCTCCCATATTCATTTTCACTTACTGAGAGGCTGTTGTCTCCTTAGTCCTTTTCCTGCTTAAACAAAGTCTCTCCTTGTAGCTACTATTTTGTAAAATTATTCTTCTTGATCTGCTCTGGACTGTGCCTCACTTCCCTAGACATTTTTAGAAATGGAGATGATTAGTATTTTAACTGTACTGCAGCTGAGGCCTTGTTAACACTAAAAGAAGAGTAATTTTATTTTGTCTTTTTACATAAAATTTTTCAGGAAATGAAATTGGGCTTGAACTTTTATACTTAGATAATGTTTGATTCATTCTGTCATCCTTGTGTCCTTGTCTTGATCCTTTTGGCATACTTATTTCTTTCTCCTGCAACCCTGCATTGCACTAGTCTTTAATTACACTTGTAGGTGCAAGAGCATCTGTCCAGTTTAAATTCTGAGCCTGTCT
Source organism: Ceyx melanurus (assembly GCA_024611195.1). Lineage (NCBI taxonomy): Eukaryota > Metazoa > Chordata > Aves > Coraciiformes > Alcedinidae > Ceyx > Ceyx melanurus. The sequence goes on from JANHGL010002744.1 coordinate 51,117, forward strand.
AGACAGCTTTTTGCAGTCCTTTGCACCCTTGTTATCTACCCATTTCTGTAAAACTGTTTGCTATTCTGCTTTCAGAAATTTTAAATTAAAATGCAGACTAAAATAAACTTCTGAAGTATGTAGTTGGAAAACCTCCTCATTTTGCCAGAAGACCATTAATGGGTGTTTTTTTGAGACTGATTTTCAGTCACTTGTAGTTTGTTGGTTGGTTTTTTGTTGTGTTTTTTTTTTTTTACTTAGGCTGCTATTGTTATAGCCCACTCTAGAACATAAAAGGTCCAGCACTTCTTACTTCAGATGTTTCTTCTGCCATGGGCATTGCTGAGGAGTAATTGGAATTTCCTCCTTGTTTGCATGTGTGATCTTGAAGAGCTCAAATCTGTCTCTGGAGAGGCTGCTTATTCATTTAGGGCTTTATCCTGTCAAAGACCATTGGAGTGGTTTGATAGGGTTTATCTTTCCTGCAGCATACTGGCAGGTTTTTACTTGCTTGATTTTTCCTCCCTGCAAATGACCTCTGTAATAGTAGTCCCAGAATTTTCCAGTGGCCAAAGTGAGGGTTGAGCATGGCTCTCTGGGTTGCTGATGGTGCAGGGGGAGCAGTGACAATCTCTGCTGCAGCACTGGGAGCTGCATGGGGAAAAAACATGTAGTGTTAAACATCCTCACTCTGGAAAGAGTGCAGAAAAATTGGAAAAGACACAGAAAAGCAATGTATGTGTTTTGAGACTGGAACAGAAGCCTTGGACGGACTTCAAATGAGGTGAAAATCATGCTGTGTGTTGTCTTCAACCCCAGGGGGAAAGCAGTGTGAGAGGGGAGTGGAAAGCCGATGTTCACAGAGAAGTGCTCAGAGTTGCTCAGTGCCAAGCTGCATGTGCACTCTTTTCCATCCTCACTGGAAAATAGGTGGTAGCCAAAGCCACAGGTGTGTGGCCTTGGTTCAGGGAGGCTGGGAAATGGTCTGGCCTAGCTTGTGTCCCATCGCCGCTTGTGGTAGCTTCTTCAAGGGCTGCTCTGCAAGGAGCTGCTCTTCACAACAAGGCAGGGAGCCTAGGGGGCAGGGCATGAAGTATTGGAGGCAGGAGGTGTATTTGGAAAGGCCTTACTGTGCTGCGGTGAAAGATCAGGAACTCAGCATTGTGTATCCTGGGTGCAGATGGTCTTGCTGTTCCTTGTGTCCATGAACTGGTGAGCAGCACTTGGTAGAGACAGCAGCAGCCTTGGCTGGAGAAGCAGGGGGCTGAAACAATGAGGTCATCTACAGGAGAAAAAGCAGTCTCTGAGGTGCAATGTTGGTTTTTTCCTCCTTGATGGTATTGATACTGATGGTGAATAGATTCCGTGTGGATGTGGAGCTCCTTAGGGAGCAGCTTGGCTTTGTGTTAAGCAGCATTTTTATCATGGCCATACACAGAGATTAAGGAAGATGCCTTTGAGTACAGAGACAATAGAAACTTACTCCCTCGTGATCACTGACCTCTCACTTCTTCTTTCCGATGATGAGGAAAGGAAGTTGTTGGCCCAAATTAACAAAGACTTAGATGAACTACATAAAAGTTCATTGGGTGCATTATGCAGAGATACCACTGCTGTTATCTGTGGAAATCAGAACCACAGAGGTTTGCACGCTGGGGGTGTCTTGCTCTTCTCTAGGCACCCATATTGGGTAGTGTCATCTTGGAGCCAGAGGGGCCTTTGGTCTGACCTGGCATGGCTTGTGTCATGATTATCATTGCCCTTGTTGCTTCTGAGTGTGCAGCTTCCTGTTAACTGCCTGTTGAGCCTGAGAGGTATGACAGAAACTGGGGACACACAGAATTGTAGGGGAGTTCCCACTCTCCCTTTGCAGCAGCCCTTGTCTCTTGTACCACTCCTAAAGCATGTCTTTTCTCCTGTGCTGCAGGAAAATGGGAGTGCCCATGGCATCAATGTGATATATGTGGTAAGGAAGCAGCTTCCTTCTGTGAGATGTGCCCCAGGTCCTTCTGCAAGCAACACCGGGAAGGCATGCTTTTCATCTCCAAGCTGGATGGACGTTTATGCTGCACAGAACACGATCCCTGTGGGCCTAACCCTCTGGAACCGGGAGAAATCCGTGAGTATGTGCCTCCCATAGAAGGCCTGACTGATGGCGAGGAGACACAGTCACCAGAGCAGCCACCTGCAGACACAGACCTGAGTATTCAGCCTCTGGACAGCTTATCTCAGTCTGTGGCCCTCAGACTGCAGTCACCAGAAAAGCCCCCCGCTACCCTAGCTCTGCGGCTGTCTCCGTCAGACAAGCCCCCCACCACCCTAGCCCTAAAGTTGCAGCCATCAAACAAGCCCCCCACCACCCTGGCCCTCAGGCTACCTCCACCAGACAAACCACCTGCTGCCCTAGCACTGAGACTGCCCCCATCAAATAAACCCCCCACCACTTTGTCACTGAGGCTGAAGCCATCTAACAAACCCCCCACCACCCTCTCCCTCCGGCTGCAGCCTTCAGACAAACCTCCTACCACCCTCTCCCTCCGCCTGGAGCCATCAGACAAGCCCCAGGCTGCATTGTCCCTAAGGCTGCAGTCGGAGAAGCAACCCATCATTTTAGCGCTGAGGCCTCAGCAGCCTGACAAACCTCCCACCAATGCAGTGCTGTGGCCACTGGATGAGTCCTCCAGTGATGCCTCACAGCCTCATCTGCCCAGTAAATCTCCTCCAGGAACTCCACAGTTGCTGGAGGAGCCGCTTGTTACCGCTGGTGCCCTGCAGCTCCAGCTGTCAGATGAGCCTCACACTGCCACTGAGATTTTGGAGTTATCGGCCAAGTCTCTCATTGACACCAGGACTCAGCAGCCTGAGCTGCTGGATGACTTCCCAACGAAATGCCTGCATCCTCAACTCTCAGATAGACTTCTTGCCACAGTGGGGACCCTGCAGTCCCAGTCAGTAGATGAGCCTCTAGTGGTCGATGAACTTCAGCCATTGGACAGAGATTCTGCCCAGAGTCCGCAGCTTCTGTCTGTGGAAATGTCTCCCAGCTCCATGGTGTCGCGGGTCCCAGCATCAGAGATAGCTCCCAGTCCTGGGGTGCTGTGGCCTCTGCCCGTTGAAAAAGTCCCTAGCTCCCCCAAAGTGTCACGGATCCTGTCCCCAGAGAAGGCTTCTGGATCAGCTGTGCCACGACCCCCACCTCTGGAGAAGGCTTCCTTTTCCGGAGTAGTGCAGGTACCAGTGACAGAGAACACTCCCAGCTCTGGGGCACTCCATTCTCTGCCTCCAGAGAAGGTTCCTGCCTCGGGGATGCCACAGATCCTGCCCACAGAGAAGGCTTCCAGCTTGGGGCTGCCACGGCCCCTGCCTCTGGAGAAGACTTCTGGCTCCCGGTCACCACACGTCCTGCCCATGGAGAAGGTTCTTGGCTCGGGGGCCCTGCGGATCCCAGTCATGCAGAAGGCACTCACCCCTGGGGTGCTGCGGCCCCTGCCTTCAGAGAAGGCTGGTGACTCCGGGGGCCTGCGGATCCTGTCTCCAGAGAAGGCTCTCAGCTCTGGGGTGGCTCGGCCTCAGCTCCTGGAGAGGCCCCTCACTCTATCTTCCCCATGGCCTCAGGCGTCGGACAAGCTGGCTGCTGCCGTGGCTCCTCGGCCTCAAGCCTCAGACAAGCCTCTGGCCACAGCAGCTCCAAGGCTGTTGCTGTCAGAGAAGGCACTGCGGCCCGTGGACCAGAACGCACAGCCAAAGGAGAGAGGAGCCCCAGCGGTGGAGCTGAATCCCCAGCAGAAGGAGAGGACCATGTTAGCTGGTGAGCAGATCTCTTGGTCTGCTGGGAAGGTGGCGACGCATGTCGGACAGGTACCCTGGCCCACGGAGAAACTACAGATGCATGAGCAAACCCACTGGCCCACTGCAAAAGCCCTGACGCCTGCAGAGCAGCCTTCCCGGACAGCAGAGAAACTACCAGAGCCAACCCTTCAGCCCAGCTGGGAAGTGGCCTCAGCCCCCGCAGAGCAAACCCCTTGGACAGCAGAGAGATTGTGTGCGTTTGAGCAGACCCCTCGGCCAGCCAGGGAAGCGCCGGTGCCCCCGGAGCAGATGCAGTGGCTTGTTGCGAACATTCAGACAATTGATCAGATTTCCTGGCTGAGTGGAAAAGCACATGCTCCCCGGGGGCAGGACCCTTTGCCTGAACAAAACACAGCGCTAGCCCGTAACCAGGATTCTGTCTGTCATGAGTTGGCCGACTCAGAGCCAAAGTGAGGTTGGTGTATATGGGAGGCAGGTTTCAGTCTTTAAATGTTTAGGGAGGGGGAATCTTTGTTTTGTTGGTTTGTTTTGGTTTGTTTTTTTGTTTGTTTTTTTGTTGTTGTTGTTGTTTTTTGTTGTTTTTTTTTTTTGTTGGGATTTTTTATTCACTTCCCTGAGCCCAACCTCTAACCCACACACATCCCATCCATATTCTCTTGTGACGTGAGCAAGGACATTCTCTTAAGTCTGAGTGTGGCCCAGCTGAAGGGAGGGAGCATCTGTGACCTTTTCCTCTTCCTTTTACAAATGGTAAAGCTGAAATAAAGAGTCTACTCTGGGTAAAAATCTCCAATTCCACAGAAATGGTCACACTACTGATCCAGTGTGTTCGAGCTCCAGATCTGATCTGTAGGTGGGTTCCCAGACACAGCTAGAGGCCTTGATCTTCTTAGTGTGTTCAGAGGTGCAGATCAGTGAGGCTGCCGTGGGAGTGGAGAGGTTTCGGTGCTCAGGTGGTGAGCAGTAAGGTGCAGGCCCTCGCCGGACTCTGTACAAAAGAGCAGGGGTTTATCTGTTGTCTGCCCAGGTCTGTCCCTGCAGGGTGTTGCTTTGTGAGGTTTGCCCATATGTTCACTGGGACGCGCTATGGGCGCGGGTCACTGAAGGACAGGGGTCAAGGAGCCGCTGCACTCGCTCAGTGTGGCTTTATCCAGCAATAGACAATGTTCATTCAGGCTCCTTTGTACAAAGCTGCGAACGGCCAGGCCCGAGAAATGGGGAATCTGAAGGAGGTCAGAGAAAAGAGAGGTCTTGGAAGAAGCAGTCTGGCAGTTTTTTTCATTCTCATGTCTTCATTTTTCACCACAGGATGTGCAGTCTTTCCTACACTTGAAAATGTTGTGACCTATAAAGCAGCAATAGCAGAGCAGGGGAGAGTGAGTTTCCCCAAGGTGCTGAGCACTGCCCTGGCAGAGTGATGGTGCTCCCTTCCAAATCTCCATCCAGGCTCTTCTGTGATCACCACGAGCCAACAGACTGAGCAGTCTTTTCTCCCCTTACTTCAGACACGTTCAGGATGTGTTCTCCTTGCACCTGGACTTCGCAGCAGCAGGATGTGCTGCCGAGCTGCCGGTACTGTTTGCTTGCAGCGTGGAGGCCAGGGAGCTGTAGCTGTGTCAGGACCCATCTCAACACCTGCCCCTCGGGTAGCTTCTGGTTGAACTCTTCTACAGCCCAAGGAGACTTGAATTAACTGGACTGTGTTGGTATGCGTATGTGTGTGCACACACGTGTCCTCCCAACTGAATAGTAGTTCTCACACTGGAAGACTGGGCTCCAGCAGCTGGTTGGCTTTCTTTTTTGTTCTCCCTTTTCCAGTTAAGGAGATGTTTAGTACCTGGTGGTCATAAGGCTGGTGTCCAGCCTAGGCCTACTGAAAGCTGTTTACTCAAGCATTGAGGCATAAGTTCACTTGGCTGTGGTACTTGTGGGGCAAGCAGTAGAGGCCCAGGTGCCTGTGGAGGGGCATTTGTGATTACTGGGACCATGACAGGCAGGAGACGGGCCTTCCTGGGCAGCACTGCTGGGTGGGATTGGTGTCCTGCCAAGGAAATGCTGCTGACCAGCACACTCTGCTCTTACAACACATGACTTCTGTGGCTTGCCTGAGCTCTGCCGATGTGGATGCCACAGCCTCTGATCTCTGTGCCTGCCACCAGACCCTTGCACAGCTCCGGTGTATCCTTCTCCTAGGCAGATCCATGTGTCCTGCCCCCCCCCCCCCCCCCCCCCCCCCCCCACCCCCCCCCCGCGAGTGACCCATCCCCCCCGGATGTGGGGCCGCTGCTTTTTCCCCCCCGCTTTCCAACG
>JANHGL010002747.1:0-38860 GCA_024611195.1 Ceyx melanurus
TGCTGTGTCAGCCACTCCTCCCAGTTTGGTGTCATCAGCAAACTTGCTGAGGGTGCTCTCTATCCCCTCATCCAGGTTGGTATTCCTAGAGTCTTCCTTTCTACCCTTTTAAAAAATGGATGTATTATTTCTCTAATTCCAGTCTCCAGGGACTTCACCTGACTGTCAGAACTTTTCAAATATTATGGAGAGTGGCTTGGTAACTACATCAGCCAATTCCCTCAGGACTCTGGGATGCATCTCGTCAGGTCCTCTAGACTTGTGTATGTTCACGTTCCTCAGGTGGTCACTAACCTGATCTCTTAAAGTGGGAGTAATCCCATTTTAGGTCAGGGTATTGTTTTACCACCTTTCTCCATCCTTTCATTCAAAGAACTCTGATAGGTTCTTGTAGATCTTGAACTAGGCTTCTCATCACCATGTACTGTTTCCCCAGAAAATGAGCCCCCTCTGAATTGCAGCCCTGAGCTTGCAGGTGTCCAGTGTCTCTGTAAGATGGGAGCCACCTGTAGGTTTTGCTGTTCCTCCTGAGCTGGGACAGCTTTCCTTGGACCTTTAAAGCTGAATTGCAACCAAAGATAGATCAGCCTGGTCAGGGAATAGGAGTTCAGATGCGCTCCCAGGCTTTTCTCCCTTGTTTCTTAAACCTTCCCTTGAGGAAGATGTTTGCAGGCTTAGACAAGCCTGATGGCACTAGGCATGGAGCATGGGATATGGAAAGGGAGGTGAACTCTGTTTGCTTTTACCCTGCAAGGCTCTGTACAAACAGCAGTGTGGTGAGTAATACACCAGACCTTTCTAATCCTGCAGTTTCCCAAGAGTTAAATGTGCACCTCCACAGCTCAGTGGAGCCAGTCTGAAGTACTACCATGTGAACAATGCTGGGAGCACCAAAAGTGCAGAAGCTTTGCTGGGATTTTTAAACTGAATGCCATCTTGCCTTCTCCTCCCTGCTGTCCAAATGAAGGGTGCTGGGTATTAGGCCAAACAGGGGTTTTAATTGGGAAATGACCTGAGCCTGGGAGGACTTCTTTCCTACAAATGCTCCTGGGTCTTGTCCATCAAGGCATGCCTGTAAAAAATACCTTTCTCACAAGGAGTATTGCGTGCCACTCAAACTCACCCTGCAGAGTAGTGAGGCTTTTTCAGGTTCTCACATGCTCGGCTTCCCTTTGGCTCAGACAGCTGCACACTGGCGGTCAGTGTGACCTGAGCTTTTCTGCCCTTCATTGAGCTTTCCCTCCCTCCTTGCCTCTTTTGCCAAAAGGAGGAGTCTTCCATGTAGACTGGGCTCTGCGTGTAGCCCGTCGCTCTCAGCGGAGAAATGCCAGGGCAGGTTGCTTCTTTCTCAATGTATTTTTAGACAGTGACTTCCCTAGCCAGTTTGGCACAATGATGCCTTCACCAGCCTTGCCTCTGTGATGAGCTGGCAGGTCTCAGGATCTTCCCAGATAGATGGCCTAATACTGTTGCCCTCTGTTTGTGATACTTCAAGTCCAAACTCATAAATCTGGTTCTGAAGCTTGCAGACAACACCACCCCTCCCTACTTATCAGGCCTTGACTCTTAAAATGCTACCCCACCCTTTGGGATTACTGGTAATATCAACCCAATTCACCTTTTTCTCTTACTGCAATCTTGATAAGTCCATGCAAGACCCCTTCCACGCTTGCCTTCGATACATGTTTTTTTTCATGCACATCCTCATGAAAGCTTCATGATACAATGATGCCAGCAGAAACCTCTTTTTATAAGAGTATAGTGGAGTTGCAGCTGGGGAAACTAAGAGAATGGAGGAGAAGGCTGAAAAGGGAGCAGAGGGTCTGTTTTTTTCTGCAGGAGCTTGTTCCAAAGCTGGTGAAGTCATGTGCAGAAGCTTGCCTTGTACCAATGCTGGGGGCCATTCGCTTTGCCTAATAAACATGTGCCATTGCCTGATGTTAATCTCTACCAAGATGAACAAGTGTTGGGGAGCAGCTTCTAGGCTGTACTGGTCAGCTTTGCTGAAGATGCATATCTCCAGGTACCAGCACGTTGGGTGCTGAGCTATAGAGCCAGACTTTTGGGTTTGAGAAGTTGCTTGCACACAGCATTGTTTACTTCTGCTGCAATGCTCATTCCCTGCCTCCTTGCAGCAATGGGAATCCTGCTGGCATGGGGGAAACCAGACTGTGGACTTTAGTCATCTCTTTATGCAAGATCTCTTTTAAGCTCTGCCACCCGGCACCACCAAAGGAGCCACTCATAGAGACAGCTGGTGAAACACAGGGGCAGGGAGGGCAGACTCCTGCAGTGCCTCTTTGGGGCATTCCATCTCTCTGCACCTCGTACCACTTAGTGTTGCTTAAAATTTCTGCTGTTACGGTTCCTTTTGGGATGATTTGTTCTGACAGCACCTCTAGGATTTATCCTGAGTGGTGAAGGAGCTTAGCTGCATGTATTGCAGAGCTTGAGGTGCTGGCCTTTGCTGAAAGGACCATGACAGAGGTTTATCTTTGCTGCCATGTAATGAAATGTATTGTGGCAGGATTGCCTGCAGGGCAGGGCCTGCTCTTGCCATCTGATACACTGACATGGCGATAGGACAGCTTGGTAGTGCTAGACCCAACAGAATGAGGAGCCATTGTGAGGAACACTCTGTGGGTTGTCATCTGAAGGTCTAGTGTCCTAAAACTGGATGCTGATTTATGGGTCCTCTTGCAGGCCTGTGGGAGGTGATGAGGTCTGCATGCAAAACTTGGAGGGAGTGCACTGTATCCATCAAGGCTGGGAGAAAAGAGGCAGCTGGAGGCACCTAGGACTTGTCTGTGGAATGCCAGTTGCTTTCCTTGTAGACAGTCCACTGGAAGAGCTGCACTTTTTATCCTGGCTGATACGGAGCTACTGTGTCTCCCTGCGTAAGAAGACTGAGTCAGAGATGGTCTCTGGCTCTGGGGTGTCTGTCACAACCTCTGTTTTCTACCCAGGATGCTTTCAGTGATCTTGCCTTGTTCTTCTATGACAAGCATGGTGGGGAAGTGATTGCAGTTCTGTGGAAACCTTTGAGCTTTCAACCTCAGCCTTTTAAGGTAAGTTTTTGATTACACCTTAAGCTTCATATTACCTTTATGTACTGAAAGCTTGGAGGGATTTGTAATTGCTTTGTTTAATTCTCAGCAGCCTCAAAGCCCTTTGAGACATGGTGCTCATATTTCTATCCCTTCTTAGAAAGGATGAAACCAAGACAGGGCTGTGGCCACAGTGCCCCCATTCATCAGCAGAGCTGAAAAGGGAGTATGTGTCTCTGGGCAAGACACAGCAACATAATCATTGGTCAGAACAGAGCTTTCTGACCCAGGTGCTATTTTATGGTGCCCTCCTGGGAGGTGGGTCTTGACTTGTTTGCCAGACGTTTAGTGGGTGCAGCAAGCTGCCCCATTCTTGTGGCTTTGGATGTCTTCTCCAGAAATATCTACCCCTCAGGAAGCTGTGTTGGCAAGCCTAGATTCACAGTGCCCATCCTGTTGGTGTTTGGGGGTATTTTCCAGCTACAGTGCAGGCTGGCAAACTCTGGAGGGTGTTGGTAGGAGATATGCTGGCGTGATTCACGCTGCTTTCTATGAAGGAAAGACGCAAAGAAACCAGTGAGTCATGGCTCAGAGTTGGCAGCCCTGGCCCATCTGCTGTCAGTCTGTGAGTGATTTATCTCCCCTCTCTTCATGGCCAGAGGGCATTGTCCATTCAGCCTCCCTGCAGTTGTGAAACACAGTTATTCACTGTGGTGAAATGAGAGGAGGAGATGCTTGCGTCTGAATGTGGCTTGATTAAACATGAGGTGCTTTCTGGTTTGGTTTGTTTGGGTTTTTTTTACCTCGTATAGAGGCAAGGAAGTCTTCCCATTTGTCTTGACACCCATCGAAGAGCAGAGCCTGGGCAGCCCTTACTCAGTGCTGCGGTATCGAAGTTCAGACAGCCACAATAAATGTATGGGTTCAGGGTGGAAAAGCCAAAGCTCAGGCTGAGTCTCAGGCCAAACCTAAAAGGCTCAAGCTGAGCAACGAAGCTAAAAGCAAAAGCAGACACTACTAGCTGGAAAAAAAACCAAAACAAACAACCAAAAGCCGAAGCCCAAGGATGAAGCTGAAGAAGCCGAAGCCACTTTATTTTTTTCCCAGCCATCTTTTCATCACGGCAGGCAAAACAAGTGTGTCTTTTCAAATAGAAAATATAGGCTACATTTTGCTATCTCCTTCTTTTTCCAACTCCTTATTGGTCAAGTTACAGTGCCTGATATCTAACAACATTAGTAAAACACCTGCATTCTCTCATCCTTGCTTCTTCTCATTATTTTGTTCAACTTCCCCTTGTCTCTCTGCCTACATACCTTTCTCATGACAATCTGTTCAGAGTCAATGTTATCCTCAACCAGAGCCTGAGAACTCCCGTCCCATTAAAGCTTTCTCACACATCAGTATCAATGTTCTTTTCCACCAGGGCCTGAGAACTCTTCAGTCCCTCTACAACTTCCCACACTGTGATGTGGTGCCTTTTGCATACCTCATCGGCTCTGCTTACACAGCTCCACCACGCACCTGCACACTCTTCTCATCCCCTGACCATTTGCATGCCCATGACCATTACTTCTCTCCCTCCCTTGCAATCTTCAGACTGTGGCTCCAGTGTAAACCCTAAGAGAGGCTGGAAGGGCAAGTCTTGCACTTCATTAACTCTGATAAGGACCACTGAAGGTGTTGAGAAGCAATCCTTAGAAAACTGGATGTAGTGAGTGGTATGGCAAGGGTTGGTTGTGACAAGGCAGAACAGCAATTTGCTGTTTTTATCTGGGGCTTGCAGAAGTTGCAAAGCAGCTCTGAGCAGGTGCTCCTGTCTGCACAATGTTTGTCTGTGTCCTGCAGGTCTCCAGCATGAGAGGAAGGATGGTGACAACTCTGAACAATGAGCTTGTCTGTGTTCCCAATGTGGAGGCAATTCTGGAAGACTTCAAGGTTTTGGGAGAAGGCCTGGTCAAAAGTGTGGAAGCTCGTACAGAGAAATGGACTATCTAAGGCCAGTAAAAGTTGTCAGAGGGCCCATCCTGATGCAGTTTGTTCACTCTGGGACCGTTCCTTTTTATAAGTTGGTGCAAGGAAAGGTTTTCAGCTTTTAAAATCCTAGAACTGTGTGTTTTTCTCTATCTTTATACGCCTGTTCAGAAAAGCAAAGGGGCCTGTTATTGTTTCAAGAATATAAATGCCTTTTTATGTTGAAGAAAATATAAAGGTAGGTTAAAGTTTTTGAAAGTGTTCCTGTTCATTGTAGGAATCAAATCTGCATTCACATGAAAATGGCAGACCCTGAAGATTGTGGCTGACGTGTGTGCTGGAAAGACCAGAGAGTTCATAGCAGCTGCTGTTAATTCTAGGGATAAGCAAAACAAGAGAAACACTGAGCCATTCAAAAATGACCAGATTATTCCCCTTCTACTCAGCCTTGGTGAGGCACACATGGCATACTGTGTCCAGTGCTGGGCTCCCCAGTAAAAAAGAGACATAGACACACTGGAGCAGATCCAATGAAGAGCATAGAAGATAATAAAGGGCTTGAAACCTCTGTTGTACAAGGAGTGGGTGCAAAGAGCTGGGCTTGTTCAGCTTGGAGAAGAGAAGGCTTGGGGGGATCTTATCAATGTGTCTAAATACTTGATGGGGAAGTAGAGACGATGGAGCCAGGCTCTTCTTGGTGATGCTACCATTACATATGCATTGGAAACATAAATTGAAATGCAGGTAATTCTACTTAAAACATCTTTTTATTAACTGCGAAAGTTGTGAATGCTGACACAGGTTGCCCAGTGAGGTAATGGAGTCTCCATCCTTGGAGATACTAAAAACCCAGCAGGACATGGTCCTGGGCAGCCTTCTCTAGGTGACCATAACCTGAGCGGGGATGCTGATTCCTTCTTTCCTGTGGAATGATAAAGGGGAATCTTGATGGGAAAAGAGAGAGAAATAAGAGGTATCAAATGCAGTTAGTCCCATCCCCTCTTCTGGTGGAGGCAGCACACATGTTCCAACAGCAAAACATGGATGAATCACATGCAGAGTGAAGAAAACAGACTTCATGGCAGCAGATACTACAGAAATGAGAATTAGATCAAGCTTGGAAAGGTAAGTGGATCTTTGGTTGATCCAGTGTTTGGAGGCAGAGTGTGTTCTATGGCATAGTTACATGTGTGCTGGGATGCATCTGCTATATTAAAATCACAAGAAGCCTCATGTCTGAGAGTCTGTAGGTAAAACCCTTGGCCAATCCTTTGCTTGCAAGAGCTTTTTGAGTACTCCTAAACTGAAAACATCAAATGCAGTTACTGGGCAAAACAGATACCAGACCTGAGAACAAAGTACTTTCTGTAGCTACCATGACCCCCACAGCCTGAAGCTGCTGACAGGTCCATTAGCAAACAAGATGCAGGCAGTGATTTCGACAGGTTTCAGAAGCGGTTAATTAGGGATTAATTTTTAAGCTTCTCTTTGTTCTGATTTATCATCTTCTAGATGTTGGAATTGCCCAATCTGCCTTCAGCAATGGCTGTAATTTTCTTTGGTAGTCATATTTATTCCTGCTTTTTACGTAGCATCTGCCTTTGCTGTGAACATGCCGTTTGACAATGGGATCCTGTAAATTTTTCAGCACAATTGTTGGACAACATTCACGTTGCCACATTGGTTGTGCCAGAGCTCCGCCTGTTCTTTCACTGTTCTCTGTCCTGCCCTGGCTTTTCCCCTTGCTGTATGTTGTGGATGTAAAGGATTTGGGTCTGGGATGCTCTCCTCGCTGTTTGTATCTGTGCTTTGCCCTAGGGCAGAGGCCTGTCCCAAAGCTTGCAGGGGAGCAGAGCTCCTCCAGCCCCATTGCTGCACCAGCTGAACGAGAAGATCCTGCTCTCCCCTCCACAGGGATGTCATGGGCTGCAGCCTCTTGCTGGCTTGTTCCTTGCCTGGGAATATTTACAGAGAGGTGGTTTCTGGTTTTTTGCAGATGAGCAATGTCATAATCTCCCCAGCCCAGCTCCTGCAGTGGGGTAACTTGTGTGTCATGTGAAGATACACTCTGCAGGTCTATCCCAGCAGCACCTCTGCTCTCATCTGCTTCTGTTAGGCTGTCAGTTACTGTATTGCTGCTCCTTTTCCTTTTAGCCGTTAAAAAGACATAAACCTACACGTAGCCTCAAGCTGGCTCACGTTGGATGCCCTCTGCTTCCCTGTCCGTGGGTGAAACCAGGCTGCTTGCAGCTTGCAGTGAAAGGCAGGGCACGGCAGTGTCCAGGCTGGCCTTCTGCAAAAATAACGATGCCAAGTTACCTGATGATAAATGAACTTGCTTGTAACCAAACCCTCATGCAAGTACCAACCTGTTGGCATTTCACAAGGTAATACCACTGTGCTCAGCAACCAGATGTGAGCCTGGGTCAGTCCTGGCCTGTGCTGCAGATGTTTGCTGGTGTAAAGGTCTGTTGTGGTGACAGATACTGGTATGTCAGCAATGCCTTTGAAATAAATGCACTTAAGACTGGCAAAACTGACCACTGCTAACCCGTCTTCATCATCTGGAGGGGAAATACATCTGTGTCAGCAGAAGTTACACAAGCAGCACATTCTCCCAGCCGTGCTTGCAGTGCTCTTTACGTTGCCAAAGCTGTGGTTGATCCATGAACTCCTGCTGCCACTTTCAGAGGCAGAGTAACTTCACATTACCCCAAGTCCCCCAGTATAAAAATATTTAAAGGCACCTTTGAGCCAGTTTGGAGCCCATGTTTCTCCAATCAACTATTGCAAATACTCTAGGTCATGTTTTGTCACCTGCTAAACTTGGACCCTTCTGGCCACACATATTGAACTTGAGCTGGAAAGCCTGAAGGTGCTCTTAGTGAGTGGGTGTTGGTCCTCTCTGACTTCTTGAGCAACAGTTGGTATCTAAAGCAAAATGCAAAACATCTCTGCCTTGAGAGAGGGTCCCTATGCCTCTAAGTGGACTGGAATGACAGGATCCAAATGAAAGGGATGTCTCAGGTACACAAGAGAGGACAAGTGAGTTCTCCATTGCAGCTTTATCTCCTGTTGCCTGATTTACTGCTCTGGCTGGTGCATTGTGACTAATTTCTATTGTGAAAGCACGTAGGGCTGGGGTTATTCAGAACACCCTTGTTTGACTACTCATGCTGGGTTTCCACTTCCAGAACAGTGAGTGGGCACCCTCTTGCAGGTGTTTGCTTAGCTGTGGTCCCAGCCATAAACAAGAGCTGTACAAACACAGGGCTGTCCTGGAAAGCCTGTGCTTCGTCATGTTGCAAGAGTTGGGATGAGGGGAAAGGGAGGGAAGTGCTGGAGCTGAGCTGATAACAATGGGCTTTGACATGTTGCTACTGCCACTGTGCTCATTCTGCAAAGCTACCTTTGAAGCTCTTTATGGTGAGCGTCCTATACATAGGGGGGCGAGCACAAACAGGAAGGTATTTTCAAACACAAAGAGTGATGTTGATATGCTTAGTGGATGGATGGGGTCCGTCAAGACAGAAGTCAGTGGTATCTGCTTTCTAGAAGGCCTTTCCAAAAGCTGGTGTGTTTTCTGGGGCCTTTACCTGAGCCTTGCTTGGGACAGCTTTCTCCCAAAAGGATCAGCTCATGCTTTGCACAGACCCTATCTGAAAAAGTCATTATTTGGAGGCAGCAGGTGCTGACTTAGACGAGGTGATGGATGGAGCCATGGTTCTGCCACCAGACCTTGCTTGCCAGGTGCCCTTGATAGCTTTTAGTGGCAATAGCAAGATTTATGGAAGGAATTATATGAAACATAGAAACGTAGCTGGGATGATGGGATGATCCAAGCAGGTTGAGTGCTGTCTGTTTTTCCTGGCTGCTGAACTGTTCAACCCTTGCTCATCAGGCCCACTTGGATCTTTTCAGAGGTGGTTTGGGGTCTCCATGGCTGTCAGGCTTTAGGGTGATCACTTTGTGTCTCCTGGAAATAAAGATACTTGCAGGGAGCATTTTGTCCAGACACCCACAATTACTGGTCATTTTTGAAAAGCCTTAGGCTAAATTTCCATGGTTCTCTGGGGAAGGAGTGGTTGCCTTTTTTTTTTCTTTGGCACTGAAAGGGAGTGCCCTCCCCTAGTTTACTGTTCCCACAGTGGCCATGCTGCTCAGCTGGAGGCTGGCTTTTTTTCCAGGGTTTCTGTTACTCTGGACCTGAAGTGATTTTCCTGGCGAAGGAAGAGCCAGTAGCCAGGTGGCTCTGGTGGGTAGCAGCTTTCAGTGTGGTCTCCCTAGTAATGCAGAGTGATGCTACTCTAGGGGTTCAGGTGCTGCACACAGGGAAGGGAAAATCTTAAGGTCAAGGGGTGAATTGAAAAACAGGAGAAAAGTGGTGTGTTAAAGAGGCTGGGGAAGAGATGCTGCTTGCTAGCACCCAGGGGTGTGCTGGGGAGCAAGTTGCTCAAACAGCATGAGCCTTGTCTGACTCCATGTTGCAGCCACCAGTGCCATGAAGCCAAACTCAAGTTGAAAAAGTCAGCAGCCACTAGGATAAATATATATGTCAGGCATGAGTGTAGTGGGGAGGTGATGTATGGTTGTCAGGGCAGCAGTGCCCTCTCATAGAGGGATGAACTGGAGACGTATCAAGAATGTCCCCATTACTTCACTTTCCTGCAAAGCATCTTGACCAGGTTCAGCAATCTCATCTCCTTTTCCCACCAGTGAGCAAGAGAGTGGGATCTGATCCACAAGGCTTTGTTTGCAGTCACTAACAAAGGTGTCAAGGGCTTGTGTAGGCTGTGACCCAACCCAGAAACACTTGGTCTTGCGCTGGTGTCTCCTGTGCTGCCGACGGTACCAGGCAGACTGTTCCCATTTGTGTTGCTCCTGCATGAACTGAGAAAGTCTGAGAGGTGCCAGAAAAGGGTATGTCAGGTGTCCGAGACAGTGTTGGTTTACTAGCTAGAGTCTTTTCCTTTCCTGTTGTTTCTATGTGTATTAAAATATGGTGGATTTTTGGAGGAAGTCTAGAATGGTGGCTCCACTGGGCTGCGAGTGTTTAGCTTGCTGGCTCTTGTTTGCCAAAAATATGTGGTAGCCAAGCTTGGTTTTGCTGGATGTTGACCTACCTCATGTTAATGCAGGATGAGACCGTGGTCATAGGCTGGAGATGCTGCCAAGGGACACGCATGTCCTGCATGCTTAGAGACCCCACTGGTGATACAGGGCAAGAGATAAGGGACGTTGTATGGCTGGTGCGCAGCCAGATCTGTAGTGACAGCAGGGAGCTGCAGATCCCATCCTGGAGCAAGGACACCTCTCCCCAAACCCCGGGAAGAGCGGAAGGGGCAGGTGGTGATGTCTTTCTTCCATCCATTGGGATGAGGGCTCACAGCCAGAACCGTCTGGTGTTAGCTGTGCCTACGGCACAGGGTGAGCCAGGTCTCACTGTTAGGTCTTGTCAGTGAGGATTAGCTTTGCTAAAGGCTCAGTCAGGTGGAATAATTGGCAACCAAATCCCAGGCTCCCTCCCATACCAACCTGGGGCTCTGGAAGTGTGACCCTTCTCCTGTGGCATCCTGTCCCATCCCTTTGCCCTTCAAAAAAGACCTCTATATCCCTCCCTTGGATGGACATAGGGTAATATATTGCCTGCCTTATATCTGACCATATAGTTATATATATATATATGTATCTCATGTATAATATATACAACTATATAGTTATAGAGCTATACCTGCATCTTTCCTTCTCTTTTTATGGGGTTCCTGGGTACCTGTTGAGGGATGGTGAGGGATCACTTGCCTTTCCCTGGCACTTCATCATCAGTCAGTAAAAAAGGCAAAGGCTCCCAGTCTCCCTCCCTGCAACCTCTGCCCTGGCTCTTTTGTACACAGCCAAAAGCCATTCCCCAGGTGAGAAACACTGGCAGCCCCTGCCCTGTGACTGTGACCCTTTTCACCAGGAACTGCAGTTAGCACAGCGCCAGAGATGTGCCGCAGCCCATTGCAAAAAGGCAGTGATATACTTTCCCTGCCCTGAAGCACTGACAGTTGCAGGCATGGAGGGTGTAGCCAAGGAGAGAGTACTGAGGGGAGTGGGGGGTCCATGGCAGGTATGGGGTAATACATCACAGCCATGGGTCCTTGAGTGAGCCCCAAAATGGGGGAGCCTGTCCCTGCTGTCCAAGGCAGAAGGATGGCTCCATTTCTTGCTCATGTTGGCTAGCAGTGAGGATGGCTCCCTTTCTTGCTCACGCTGGCTAGCAGTGTGATAGTCTTGCAGGGCCCTTTCTTCTGCTCTTTTCCCTGCCATGGACCTCATCTCAGCCCTCCACAAAATCATCCAAAGCATATTTGGCACTCCCTGCTTGCCCCAGTGACTTGGTGTCTACCCAAAGGTGGGACTGTGGCACTGCTGCTGCTGCTGTGCTTCAGGAAAGCATTGGCCTTCTACAAAATCTGTTCTCCCTGTCACACTTACACCATTTTTCCAATGCGGCAGAGAGTCTCTCACCTCTCCAGAGCCAGGGCAGGGGGAAAACCCAGCAGTTTCCCTCCATGGCTGTGCTTCTCACCACTGGGATGTAAAAAAAAGTGCTATAAAAATTGCTTGCAACCATGGGCTGCCAGTGCAGGAACACAGCTGCCTTTATCTTCCCATCTCAGCTGGCTGCTGTGAGACTGACAGAAGTGATGGGGCCAAGGACACAGGGTGAGTCGCTGACAGGGCTGGCTGGGAGCATGCATGTGGCTTCAGCCACTCTCTCCACTTCTAATAAGCTGATGCTGCGTCGGGGCTTTGCAGACTGGGAGGAGCAGTGCATCTTCTCACGGATAGCTTGTTCCCCAGCATAGGTATATGTCCACGTACCTATTGCTGAGCCCAAAGAATAACGTTCAGAGTTGACAAAAGGGTTTTCTTCAAAGGGATATGGGATTGCCGGTGCTCAGGAGCAATCCAAGATAAAATTACCAGCTGCTAAGGCTTCTTCGAGGCCCCTCCTGCACCTCTGGGTGAAGGTTCTGTGGAGATAGGACGCTGTGAAGCTGCCATCCCTCCTGGGCAGGGCAGAAGAGCCCTACTGGAGCAGAGGGATTTTCTTCACGAGGAGATTGCCCCTGGAAACAGGGTGACCTGGCTGCAGTTTTGCACAGGGGAAAATTTATTTGGTGGTGAGAGATGGAGAAAACAGCCTGCTCAGCAGCAAGCAGCCCCAAATCCACGGGCTGCAGTGTTTCGGGGACACAGGGTGAGAGGTGGAGTGGCTGGATGATGCCTTGGGCTTGCAGCACCTGGTGCCCATGCTGCTGGCAGGGATAGAGAGGGTGGGCAGCATGGGGTGCTCCAGGGTTCAATGGGCATTGCAGCAGGTCAGGCTGGTGGCAGAGGGATGTGTGGGCTGCATGACCACATCCCAGCTGCGTTTTATGGCTTTCAAATCATAAGCCACCCCCATGTGCCTCTGCTCCATCCCCAGTACAAGCTGGAGGAGCGGGCTGCCTACCTAACACCTTAAGGGGAGCTGGGAATCTGGGACCTGCAGGCTACCTGGGTATCCCACAGGTATGGGATGAACCAGCTCTACTCTGTCTCCTGAATGATACAAACTGATCCAGCCTTGGGAGGACTGGGGGGATGGCCTTGCTCCCAGCCATCATCTTGATCTCCTGGGTTGCCTTGGCTACATCTCACAGTGGTGGCTGGGTCTTGCTGCTGAGGTTGACACTGGAACCTGGCAGTGAAACTTGCTCATAGGACTCGTGTCTCGAGTTTCATCTGAAACCACAACGCTGTCAGTAGGTTTCTGCACAGAGTTCGGCAACCTCCTTCTGGCTGGTGCCAGCACTTCCAGCAAACTTTTATTTATTAGTATTAGTTTTTCTGACGGAATTTTGGCTGGCCCACGTGAACTGGCAGGCCTCACTCAGGCTGGGATTTATAGTTTGAACCTGTACCCCTGGGGCAAACATGTCTCAGTGTGAGGCAAGGCAGACCTTGGCCATGCCAGTGCATGTGGTGCAGCTTTTGGGAAGGTCTTGCTTTCTGGAAAAATACTCAACAGCCTCTGCTGGGAGCTGCCAGAGACAGCAAAGGTGAGTTCTTTACTAGAGCAGCCACGTGGGGCTCCTCAAAGCATAAAACTGTTTTTCTTGCCCCTGAATTGCTGGATTTTGAGCACCTCTGATGGGGAGCTCAGCATGCACAGCAGGAGTGTTGCAACATGCTGGTGCCAGGGGAGCTGAGTGTTGTTTGGGAATCACACATACCGAGTTACCAAGAACACATGAATCCAGGCCATGTGCATTGCCAACAGAAACGCCAGTGTGGGGGCAGTGGACACAGACGTAGAACTGAGTTTGTAGAGCTTGCACTGCCGTCTGCTCCACCCAAGCTTCTTCTGTGCTGTCTTCTGTAGTGTACTCATCTCCAGTTAATCCTTGGGCTTTGGATTGCCTTTGCACCGCCTACTAGGACAGCCTGAACCTGTGTTATCCCAAATAGGTCTGAAAAGCCTTAAGAGAACCTACTGCATGAGCTGTACCCAAACAGCTCGTTCCTTGAGTCCTTGTGTCTTCTTGGCAGGTGAAGCAGCTGGGAGGGCTGAAGAGCTGCACCTACCTTCCCACCAGCCTTCTAGGAGGGTGACCATGATGTCCTGGGTTGAGAGAAGAGACCTTAGCTGTGCTCTTGAGTCTGTGTGTCTCACAGGCACTGTCATCCTGAATGCTGCTTTTATGCCCTGTCACATCTCCTGTGACACAAAGGGAAAGGCTGGGTAGGGCAGAGCAGGTAGAAGCTTCTCCTGCTGCACTCTCTGCAGCAACAGAAAGGCCATGGACTGCTCCAACAGTAGGTTTGGGTTTAGTCTTTCCAGTAAGAGTGTGGCAGTACTATAAGAAGTTCCTGTAGTCATCTTTAATCCACCTGGTATTTCAGCAGTAACATGTCCAAGGAGCAGTCTCCAGCTCACAGGTGGATGCTGCCTGTACTCACTGTGTGCCAGTTGGGTCCTTGCTATGCCCTGACCCCATTAAACTGGGACATCAAAGGGATGTTGCTGAATGTCACAGAAGACATGTGTCTGGGGGCCACATATCAGCTATGCTGTGGTGCTTGTTCCTGTCAGGCAGAACTTCATCTCGTGCGGTCTCTGGGTGCTGTGTGTCTCTTGCCCCATGACACTTGCTCTCTGGCATGAAGTGACAATGCCAGAGTGTCCTCTGCATATGGAGGGTAAAAACATTAACTTTACCTTCCTCTCTTAAAGCAGAGACAACTCACAGTGGAGCTGCCCTTGCTCCTTTCTCTTATGCTCAGGCTCAAGGGGCTCTTGGTTTCTTTCAGTGTGGAACAGCTCAAGCAGAAGGCATGGAGAGGCCCTATACACCCTCACCCCATGACTCTGGAACTCCATCTATGGTAATCCCTGCTTCCAGGGCTCAGCCCCCTGAGTCCTAAGTTCAGCTCTGACCCTGCCATGCTCTGGACACATGCTGGGGAAACAGTCATGCTGGAAAAGGCGAGACAGCAGACAGAGGTGGGATGATCAAAATGGAAGCAACAAGGAAAGGTTCAAAATCCTACAGGAAAAGATGCAGGGAGTCAGAGGGTTAGTGGGACATCACACTGAAGCCATCCCTAGGAGCTGTAAAAACCAACAGGCAGTCCCTGGCTAGTAAAAGGATCTTTGTGCACCTTTTCAAGGTGGTGAACACAGTAACACCTAGTCAAGGAGCTCATGAAATCCTAGCCATCTTTTATATGCATGTGTTGGCCAATAAATAGTTGTCTTACACTTTTAAGACCAAGCCCATTTTACACCCTCATCAGATTTGATTCATCCAGAGCCCTCATAAGTGAACAGCACAGTCACACCATCCCACTGCTGCTTCACTCTTCATCTGCCCTGAGCAGCTAATGCATGCTGGGGACAGTGTTGGGGGTAGGGGAGGCTCTGTGGGGCTGACAGGATGTAGCCCAGCATGTGTTGGACAGGCAGGACTGGACACTGGGTGCTGTGCCCCTCTCTTAGCTTGTTGTTCTACCTGTGCTGCCTCATAACTGCTTCCTACCACCATCTTCCATAAGTAGAGCTTGCATGAGGTGTTCCTGCACAGCACTGCACTGGGTGGCATAGCCTTTCAACCAAGATCTGCTGTGGTTCTGAAAAGCAAGACCCCTTCCACCAAGCAGAAGAGACAGGCTCTGGGCAGGAACTTCTGGGTGAGGAGGTCTCTGTCCTGGGTGAAACCAGTGGTCATGCATGATGGTTACAGTCCATCTGCTGTCAGGGTTTGTTCTGCAGGGGTCAGCAGCAATAATACCAGGAATGGGGCATAGCTGTGTGTCCTGGCCTGAATGAAAGAATCTCACTCAAGAACAGTTTTTCCTGCTCATGCCTTGCTCTACCCATGTTGTTGCTTCATCCTGCTGCTACCTTGCCTCATTACCTCCCCTTGAGTGATCCTAAAATGCCCCTTCCTTCAGCAATGCCCTATGCAGTGGAAGTGAGATGTGAGACCACCCACTTTGAACACCACATGCCCCATGGCAGCACTTTCTATGAGGGGGTTCTAGTGGCTTCCCATAGCTCAGCTTCCCCAGGTTAAAAGAAAGATGTGAGACTAGTTGTGAAGAGAGCTACAGTATCTTGAGAGCCCTGACTCCTTAATGACCTTATTTTCCCACCATTGTAGTTGTCATTGCCATAAACCCTTTTGTGTTGTGAACACCAAGAGATGTTTCTGAGGTGACATTTCAGTGGGATGTAATAAGAGATCGAGAAGCGGGTCTTGCTTTGCTAGGCAGAGCTCATTGCAAGGATTCAACTCTTCTCTTCCCTATGCAAGAATGTGACAAGATAAAAACGCACGTTCCTCCTCACACTTTCATCCTGAAACGCTCTCTGGCATGCTGGACTAATGAAGACAACAGATCTGCTGCTGTTGATGCTTCCATTCTTTCTAATTTGAGAATTGCCCATGTCCCACGAGAGATCTGGGCTGTGCACGATACAGAAGCAGATAGCAGTGCTCACACCCAGCTATGCAGGAGGTGGTTTTGGCCAGGTGCTGGTTATGAGTAGGCTCAGCCCTTGGAAGAGGATTTCTATCAGTTCCCATCTGCATGTTTCAAGACGCTTTCTGGATGTCTAGTTAGTGTTTGCACTTGGCCTGATAAGCTGATCTTTCTCAATTTATTTATTTATTCCCCACTTTTATCATTAATATCAATGTGAGGAGAAGCCAGCTCCCACATGCAGAGATGGGAGAGTGCACATCAGCTGTTGAAGTTGCAAGGAGTACCTGCTTGACCTGAGGAAGTAGAGGTGACTGTTCCCATGTTATATTTACCATCTGTCTACTCTGCCTATGGCTGCCCTTGCCTGATGCCTCTGAGAAGATGTCAGTTTCTAGCACTTGCCTTGTAACACTTCATTAGCCTTGAACAAAGAGGCTTTAGAGAGGAAGATAAGGAGGTGGCTGGGCTGCAAGTGGTGCCCCAAAGTCCTACCAGCAGATGAGCAATAGATTAAAAATGATAAAAGGTTGAAAACATGACAAGAGATTAGCTTGCTGAGCTGCCTGACATCCCGTCTCTCCCTGCCTTCAGCACCATGCTGATGTTTCTCCTCTGCCCTAGTAGAAAAGCAGCAAGAGATGCAGGGAAAACCTTCCCTGCCTCAAGCCATCCACAGGGTATCACCAGGCTGAATCAGCAGCACTCCTCATCTGGGCTTCAGGGTGAACACGGCTGCTTCTGCTCTGGTCAAAACCAGGCATGCAACTTTTCTTTCAAACTATGTCCACCAAACAACAGATCCCCTGTAATCACAGTTTCTGAGCCAGGGGATTGTCACTAAAAACAGAGGTGAAATCTGTTGGATGAATCAGGCCAGGCAGCCAAGCACTTGCCTGGTGTAAATCCCTTAGGCTTACTCGCTTCACATGATGTGGACCATTTCCAACATGGCTTTACACTGTGCCTGACCTTGTGCATGTAGATCCAAGCCCTGAAAATGCCTTAACATTTGTGGAAACTAATAAATATGACAGAGAAATGGTGGAAAATGTTTTACTGTGGCAAGAAGTATACAATTATGTCTGTGGTAACCATCACTGTGAAAGTCACTGCTACTTTTCTCCCAAGATAAATATACATACATTGCTTTTCATTGCCAGTACTTGGTCAGGCCCTGGAATCCCAGACACAAGGGGAGGAAGAAATGTGTTCTTTATTCTTCTAGAGCGTGGGGAGGGGTGGGTACTGCTTGGAGCTTTTGGGGGCAGATGGTCCCATGCAGAGGATGATTTTGGACCTGCAACACATAGGTGCCTCTACCCTCTAAGAGCTCCCTATATATCAAACTGACTCTATTGGGTGTTTTAGTGCCCTGCAGCAGCAACATTTTTTCTCACTTCAAAGCCCAAGGCACAGCAGCTCCATCATGGAAATTTTCAACTAAGGCTTGGCGAGTCTGTGTGAGGCTCCCTAGGGATTCCTGGGGAAGTGAACTGTTGTGGAACAGGGACATGTTTAACTCTAGTGGCCTTTCCTATCTAGGAAATATGGTGTTAACTCTCCTGGCCTCTATACAGTGAACAACAGGGGAATTCCCCGAATTCCTAAAATGCTCCAGTCTGAGAATGGAGGTGTTTAAACCAAACATCCACCATTTCCATCCCCTTTAATTCTGGGCAGTGAAGGCTAGCTACTTTTCGTCTATCCTCTCCAACAGCTATCTTCCTTTCCTTCCCTGGCTACTGTCTTGTTTTTCCTTTTTACCTCTCTAACCCATTCTGCATTTTCAAGAGAGCCAGGTCCAGCTTCTTCCCACATGCGGACACTTGAACCTAAGCCTCTCATTAAAGCTCAAATGGACTTGAGAGGGAACTAAGATGAAGAGCAGCTCTCCTGCTGAAGGTCTTCTGCCCCTGCCCTTTCTGAGGGAAGTGACTTGTACTTTCTCTTTTGGATTATTTCATGCGAAGTGGGAAAGCTTTCCAAGGAAAAGGTGTGGCAATCTCATCCCTAGCCACCTCACACTCAGGGAAGCTGTTAGCATGGAGGAAGATCTCTTCAGTTTTAGTTATGGTTTCTTCAGAAAGGGAAGAGATTTAACTATGGAATCCACTAATCATCAGGTGAAGATCACTGGGTGAGGGAGGTCAGCACTGATTCCTCTGCATTATATCTGAGGTTTCACAACGTGTTGGGAGATGGGCCCCATCTCAGGTTGGTGCTTTTCCAGGACCTCATCTTGTGCACTGCCTGTGTTCCACCAACCTAGTCACTGCTTGGCAAGAAGTAATTTCCATTACTTGGCTTTGGTGAACAGTTTGACCTTGAGAGTTTTTAGAGTTCTTCTCCAAGCCTTGTCCTGTGGTGAAAAGTGTATTAATAGTAATTGGTTCCCTGACCCAGTGCCTGGTGCAGGAAGGTCAGTGCTGGCCTGCATTACCTCTGCTGTGGCCCATGGAGGGGTCCTCTGCAGCTGGAGGATCTCACCTCCTCTTTACATCTGAGCAATCATGTGCTGCTACCCACAGTGAAAAAATTCCTTGTAAGGCATCAGTCTGTGTATCAAGCAAGATTCTGGATTACCTGACTGCCACAAAGGCTTGCTAAGACCAACTATGAGACCATTTTGTCAAATTCTGTTGTCTTTTGTTTGACTTTGATGGGAGCTTTATGTTAATATGAGCTTCAAAACCTGATCTTCATAAGAATAACATGACCTATGATTATCTCCTCTTTCACAGGTCTCAGTGCAAAGTCAGTTTGTGTTGGTAATTAGCAGGGATCTCCTGAACACATTATTTGTGTGAGACAGAGATCTGGTTGGTACTTTAGACGTTTTGGAGGAAAGCATGAGTAGAAGATCCTGTTTGATGCTGTTTCACACAATGGAAGGATTTGGTGCTGGAATTACTGGAGCCAGGTTTCCTTGGAACCAGTTTCCTTGACTGGATGAGCAGGAGAGGAAGCCAGACTGAACATCCCACGGGTTAGCATCTCCTGTCTGCCCAGGGAAGTTCACTTAAGTATAAAAGCCCACAGCTTTCTGTCATGTGTGGGGCCAGTTGTTGCTGGGAACTCAGCGCCTTATGCAAGAGCCCTCTCACTCTTACATTACATGCATTATCTCCTCAGTGGCACCAGTTTGCTTTCCATCTAGTGACTCATCAAACTAACCTTAGCACAGAACAGCCTTTGAATACTGTATAACCCCTAGATAGCACTGTTTGTGGAAGAAAAGTATGGGTGGAAGGCATAGCTAGGAACAACCCTCTCACCTCTGCTGCACCTCAACCCAAACCCAATTGCTGTCGAAGTGGCCACTGAGCTCAGGAAGGCTCCAAGTATATTAATTTCTCCCAGTGGCACAGCCAGGCTTTGGTACATCAATCTGTCTGTGATACCTCCACTCCTGAGGACCTGTTTCAAATGACCCGTGGAGAACACTGTTAAAAATGTCTCCCCATTCTCACTACTTGAGGAGGAAAGCTGTCTCCTTACTCTGCCTGTGCACACCCACATGCCTCATCATGCCTGTGGTAACTCCCTTGATTCATTCATTCATTCCTGGGGAAGACATGGAGGTAACTCCCTCCCTAAGCAAGTCTGATTACAGAGAAAGGAGCTTTGACTCCCTTTAGAGCTCTCACAAGAGAGAGAGCTTTTGATTATTTGAATCTATGCAGGGCAAATTTTCCAAATTTTCTATTGATTGTTGTGGGGTTTTTTACGCTAAGTCTGCTGCCAGTGTAACCTTCCCCTTCATCTGAATGTTACCCATTTGGTCCATCTCTGTGTTCTCATGTTGACAGCTGGTACTGTGACCAAAGAGGAAACATGCCAGTGCACAAAATCACAGCTCCTCTTGGATTCTGTTACGGTTATTCTCTTGGGAAGGGCTACTAGTAACCGCCTCTTTCTAAGGTTCAGAAATGTCCCATGAGGACTTCTCTGCCCTTGTTTCCTGTATCTCCATCTCACTTTTCAGAATACCATCTTCAATTTAAAAGCCCAGCCCAGCAGCAAAGCCACCCCTCAAATAGGGCATTTATCCTCTCCTTACATCTTTCAGTCTCCCTGCTGGTACAAGAATCTTCTCCTTTGCAGATCTGATACAATGGACCAAGCAGTTTCCAGCGTTCCTTTGCCTCTGGGTCTTTCCATAGTACTTCAAAGCACAGCTGAAACCTCACTGTTTATTTTCAGTATCTCTCCCCTATAGATTTATTGCTTTTCCTTTGTAATGTACACTATTATCACTAAAAACAGCAGCAGTAACAAATTAACTTCACTGAGATCTCTGCTGATTCGATCTGATCCTGCTAGGCAAAGTGGAAACTTTTGCAGATGTTTCCTGCCCTGAAGTGCTTGCAAGCTCAAAACCTCATCCAAGACCTGCTGAATGTGATTGAAAGAGTTGTACTAAAACCACGGGTAGCTTCAGGGATCTCCAAGAGCAGGGTTTTAGAAGAGAAGAAGCAGGTCCCACCTGCTGTCTCTATGGTGAATTGGTTGAAAGTAATTTAATGGGGTTCTCGAGCTTTAAAAATCTATGAATCCCAGATGCTTTTCCTTAAAAGGTCTGAATATTTGGGCACAGAAATGGGACCTTTGATTTCTGTTCTATGTCTTGGGGACATCTTTGGCACCAGTCGTGGCATAACATTCCCACTTTGTTTTGGTTTCCACCTTCTGGTGTGAAACTTGCTCTATTACTGTCAGTATTCAAATGTTCCCCATGGCTATTTCCTGTTGATTTGAAATCAGAAAGTGTCAGAAAGTAAAACCAGGCTTTTTTGAGCAATACATTCAAGAGAAATTTATTATTTCTACCCTTGAAGATGCATTGCAGCAGTGGATGGACACCTCCTTCTTCTGGGCATCCCAGATAGAGATAGACGAGGTTAATGGCAAGGTGGTAGTGATGGTAATAGTCTGTTTTCTGCAGGATCCATAACCCTTGCTCCAGTTTGGATATCCTGTAGATGGGCTTGGAGCCAAAAGGTAGAATTTGGCTGGAAGCTGCTCCACTTGGGCTGGCTCAGGGGTGGAGGTGCACTCGGTGATCACGTTTGCCATGTGCGTGCCACACGCCTCCCTAAGAGAAGGAGACCATCCTTCTCTTTCTTTCCTGTCCTTGATGCTTCTCAGATTAATTTGCCTTGATGTAAGAGAGATGAGTGCTGGCTGATTGGGCTGTGACCTGAGCTTTATATAATGTGTTGTGCAATGTACTTTACATAACCAGAGATTTCTTGTGTAATTTATTTGCAGGCCATTTGCCGAATCAAGGACCAAATCTGATTCCTGTTATATGGGAGAAGGCTAAGTGGACGGTCACAGGTGGGTTTGCTGTTTCTGAGCTACTCACTGCCTGAGAGGGTGTAGTGTTAGAGACCTGGGAAAGTGAATCCTTGCAGCTGTGGGTTCAATGGCTCTAGGGTCATTCTCAACCATTCTTGCGTCTCCAAAAAGTTTTCTCTGTTTTACTTAATAATGGTTTGAATTTGTCCATATGAAGGCCAGGTCTAAAGGGGACTCAGCTGCTCCTGCTTTCCACTGGTTTTAGTGGAAGTCTTAGGCAAGGCTTTTCTCTTTGGTGCCTCAGTGATGCACTTGGAATTAGCCCTCACCATTTCCTTGCCAAGATTGCTGGATTGTGCTATAAGGTGGGTCAGGAATGTGAAGTGAGGATGTGATTCAGGCTGTGATCTGAGGATATGACCCCTACAGCATGGGATTAAAATCCAGTTCCTCCTGGCAGCTGCAGGCTGAGTACACAAAACGTGCCTGCTGTTCACACTGCCCACTGAGGTGGTTAATCCATCAATGGGGCTACATATGTGCCCCTGGAGTGGAAACATCCACACCCAAGCTGTGACAGAAAAGGTAATGGGCTGGAAACAGCCAATGTTGATGCCAAATGGAAGAAAAATAGTTATGGGGCTCTGGCTCAGCCTACCTGCTGGATCATTGTGTGGCCAGAATATGTGTTGACCCAAAAGGCGGTCAAATGGGGAGTTACAACAACCCACATCCTCCTCAGTACTCCCATTAGTCCTCTCCTATCTTCCTGCCTTCCTCTTAAAGGTGAAGTCATGTCCTTCTTGCTGAAATATCTGGGGATGTGCTGCAAATGTAGCTGTGGCACAGCCTATTGTGGTGTGACCTCCCCATCTACCTCACTGAACACAGGGCCCTGGAAATGCTCTTTCATGCTAGAAGCTGTGTGTGTGGGATAACTTGGCATTTTATATTCTTCCATTTTCCTCTAAATTAGGAGTATTTCACAGTGGCAGGAGAACCTGACACATGGCTTTGTGTCAGCTGGGAGGCTGATGAGTCCCATGAACAGTGTCCTGCATAATAAACTACAGCAGGGAAGGCTGTAAGGCTTTTAGGGTGCAAAATAATTCACTCTTCAGTTGGTTGAGGTCTGATTAGTAGACGAGGACTAATTAGGAGATCCTGATAAAAAGCAAAACAGATAAACTTTTATGATGCATCTTGACAATTTAATGGACCTTAGCTCTGTCTTAATCTGTGACCTGAACTAGCTGAGAAGCTTGATAGTAGTTAAAATATTCTTCATCATGAAAAGAAGTAAAAGAGGGAAACATCATGAGATGGCCATTGCCAGATCCTTCATAGATCTGCTTGGCCTGTTCTCACCATTTCTGCAGGAGGTGGAGCGCCCTGGTCTCACTGGGGAGAGTGGTCTAGCACAGGACATGCTACATGAGACACTCCACAAAGCTGTGGTCCATGGGGTGTTTCAGAGTAAAAGTATTCAGTTTAAAGTCTCCAAACTTAATTCTAGAGCTAGAAAATTTCCTGAGACTTCTTCATCTGTCCTCCTTTTTCTTGGTGCTGTTTTTCGCTGAATGCCAGCTCTTACTGAAGCACATATGAAAGGCCATGGTGACTCTGATGGGTTTCCTGGTCACTGTTCTCGAGGATACTGTCACTTGTTTTATCCACCTCAACTGCTAAGCAGCTGATGTGTAGAGGCCCAGGCAGATGTTAAAGCTCCATCTTGCTGGGCAATGCAGGGTCACTACCCTCCACAGGTTAAATGTAAAGCACAAATGGGTGTTGTATCAAGGTAAGATTTTTGCAGAGGCAGGTTGTGCTGGGTAACAACTCTGGCATTGGGAAAGCAGTGCTTTTGTCTTTTGCTGCTGGGAATCCCTGACTGAACTTCCTTGTTTCAGAGAGATAACTGGAGCTGAGTGGTGCCAGCATCGCAGTCACACGCTCATTTGCACAAGTTGTTATGAGACATGCGCTGCTTGGGCTGTGTCTTGCAGCAAGGAATTAGGAGGTGTGAGAATTTCCCACTCAGAAGCAAAGGTTTAATTAAAAAATAAACTATGTGATGCATTGCAGATGGAATAAAGGTTGTTAGTGTGTTGTCTGCTGTGGTGGTCAGGTCCCTGTGGAGAGGCTGAACTAAGCACTCTTTTGAATAATTCAAAAGATATTTTTCCACGCAGTTGGCATTATGGAGTTTCATTTGCCAGAGTTACAGACCACTATACAATCACCATGCCCAGCCCTGTCAGTTCTTTGCTTATGGTGTTAGCTTTTACCAGAGAAAAGGAATGCAATTTGAGGAGGGTGACGCAGGTTTCAGTATGGATGTAGGAACAGTCCTCTGTACAAACAGGGGAGAGGCAGACAAACAGACAAACTGTAGAAGAAAGGGCTTTGCAGGTTATAATAAATATCAGCTCACCCCAAGTCAACAACGTTATGGTGTTGCAAAAAAATAAAGGAAAATTTAAACATCCCTGGGATATATAAACAGCATTGTTTGCAGGACATGTGAAATACTTCCAACCATCTGTTAGTGTAGGCCATGCCTACATGGCAGTAATATGACCACCTCTGGGCACTACCCTTCAGGAGAAACATGTACCAGTGGGAGAGAGTCCAAAGAAATGCAACAGAAGGGACTGGAGGGTGAGGACATGTGATGCATGGAGAAGGACTGATAAGACCAGAGCTGTTTAGTCTAGAGCAGTGATTTTTTGAACTGTGGTCTATTGTCTTCTGGCCTATTTGCAAAGGGTCTTGAAGAGGTAACTAAGAAAAGCAAGTGTCTATATGCTTCAAAACTGTCTATGGAGGAAATAACTTTAAAATGTCTGCACTTGCCAGAGAAATTATTTAGGGCCCAACACTGAAGTGAGAGACAGCGCACAATCGTTACTACACAGAAGACTGAAAGGGTCCCAGTACTAATTTTTAAATGAATAAAAGACAAGGAAGAAGCAATTATTTTAATTGGAAGGACAGAAAGTTTAAAAGTGTATTGTGGCTATGGAGATGGAGGGAATTAAATCTTATGGACAGTAGGATCGCCAGGTGCTGGAATGTATCATCTAGGATGGCTTGAAACTCCCAGTAGGGGAATCTTAAAGAGCAAGCTAGACAAAAATCCCTCTGTAATCACGAGAATAGGGGTGACCCTTTCTTAGCTCTCTCAAGGTCCCTTTGCACCCTAATTATCTATGATTGTGTAACTAGTGGTAATTTATAGTCATAGTTATTTAACATATTCATAAACACATTTGAGAAGGGAGTGAGCAATGAACTGATTGTCACCTAACTAACTGCTCACTTCCTTTTCTGGATTAGTAAAAGTGTATTGAGCAATACTAATCCACTAATCCAGCCCCAGGTATCAATTAATTGCTAGGCAGACCTCCTCAAATCTTTTTTTCTATGATTCTGCATCTCAAGACTGGCATGTTGATTCTGGGAGGTGGCCTCAGATAGTCTTCTTTTACAGCATCTGATTTGATGCTAACTTTTCACAGTGCTGACAAGCAAACCTTCCTGAACATCATCCACCTCTCCCTTAATCAGTACTGGCTTGAATTTTACCTGGTAGCAGCAAGACAAAAGGTAATTCCAGGAATTACAGGCAGAAACCTTGGCTGTGATGTTGCTGGTGTTGTTTGACAAGGATCCGATTCCTCTGAAACCACTTGCTGTAGCTTGAAAAAAGCAAAAGCTGCAGTTATTCACTGCAATACCTTTATTTGCTAGCAAGGAGAGGTATCTGAAAGCCACTTAAAACTTCGTTGTACACATAGCTTTTTCAAAGAGGCAATGCTTCTTGCAGAAGGCCTCACTAAGAGGTATGAGAAAGAGTGGAACACCTAATGGTCTTGGAATGTGGTCTGAGGACAGGGTATTTAACGAGGGTGGGCCAGGGGACATGAGACTCTTGCACTCTGTGTGGGTGGATTTGATCTTTCGAGGTCCCTTCCAGCCCCTGACATTCTATGATTCTATGATTCAGGGTCTCTGTTAATCCAGTGCAAGGACAGGGAGCTCCTTTTGTTTGTTACTCTGGTTTTATTCCAATTATTTTCATCGCAGTTCATTTGAAATTTTAAAAGCTTCTTGCCTCTTAAATTCTTAACTGACTTGCCTAAAAAGTTTTGTAAAGTTGAGGTACAGTTTATAAGTGGGGTTGTTAATGTCTTTGGTATGCAATAACTCATTGCTCCACATTAGCTTTACAGCACTGATAAAATGCATCTCAAGTCCATGTAGACACCACTCTGGGCACTTAGAAGTGTCACCTGATTTTTCTTAACAGACTAATTTAATCCTGGTTTATGGAGAGGGAGTTTCTACTCCAGAGGATGCCTTTCCTGGGTATCTTTCTGGGTGCATAAAGAAGAATGTGTCCAGCAGGTTAAGGAAAGTTTTTCCACTCTACTCTGCCCTAGTGAGAACACATTTGAAGTATTGTGTCCATTTCTGGGCTTCTCAGTTTGAGAGGACCAGGGAAATATTAGTGAGAGTCCAAGAGAGGCTATGAAGATGATGAAGGGACTGGAACATCTCTCTTGTGAGGAAAGACTGAGAGTCCTGGAGCAGTTTAGACTGAAGAAGACCAAAAGGGAATCTTATCAATGTTTACAAATACTTGCATCATGGGTGTCAAGTAGACGGGGCCAGTCTCTTTTCAGTGGTGCCTTATGATAGAATAAGAAGTAATGGTCACAAACTGGAACACAGGAAGTTCCACCTTAGTATAAGTAAAAACTTCTGTGAGATTGGAGGAGCTCTGGCACAGGCTGACCAGGGAGATTGTGGAGTCTCCTTCTCTAGCGACCAAAACCCTCCTGGATCTGTTCCTATGTGGCCTGCCCTGGGTGATCCTGCTCTGTCAAGGGGTTTGGAGCCTATGATCTCCAGAGGTTCCCTCCAGCACCTACCATTCTATGGTTCTATGATCCTATGATATCTTTGTTCAGGATTTATGGGGCAGCATAACGAAAGACAAAGTTATTTTACGAAGTGTTAAAGTAAGCAGAAAATAAACAGTGCTTAATTCTAGTTTCAACCCTTTTGCAGAAAGGCCTTGCAGAGATTACAGCTCTAAGCATGCTCACCTTTTTGCCCAAATTAGTAGAAGAGCTGCTGCAAGTATCATTAGCATCTAAGAGGCTTCAAAGGTATGAATACCAGTTCCTTGTTGGAGAATCCTGGGGCATGTTAAGAATAGACTCTTCGGTTGAATGGACAAACACTGCTGCTATTAATAAGTCCTATGAAATCAAATAAATCTTCTAAGTCTATTATTCAGAAGGAGTCATCTGAAGACTTGTCTCGAGATAGCAAATCTCAGTAACTAGCCAAAGCACAATCAAATCCTACTGGTTTTCTTTCCCATTGAAATTTTGTTTGTGTTTCATCTCCAGAAAAACATGTCCCAATCATGAGATTAACAGGGATATACTGAATTAACCAGAATGTTTAAAAAAGCCATTAACATTTATAAAGATGTTGTTCTGATTCATGGGTAGTGGTTTAAATGCTTTGCCTCACCCGAAATGGAGAAGTCTCTGATATGTCATTTTGCTGAAACTTTGCTGAGTCTGACAATTGTGCTATGTGATAAATTCTTTTATTTCTGTTGTTCTTCTTGACAGGCTGTTTGCAGAGAGGGTGTGATGAGTGCTGAGGGATCAGGATAGACGACACATCTACATGTTCAGTTCAGAGGGATTTTTTTATGATCATTTCTTTTCAAAGACTCAATGAAGAAAGCAAATTCAATTCTTTCACACTTGTCTGAATTTGAAGCAAGCTGTTGTGTTTCTTCCATGTCCTTGCAATGAATCAGTGCCTTTGTGGGGTTAACTTGTTGAAATTCTCAGCTTATGGCTTTATGTACTTTTTAATTCTTAGAGAAACTATTTTTGTTTCTCTTTTTTCTTGAGTGGAGAAATTATCTGAATGCATTTCAGTTTGGTGAGATCCATTCTAGATTTTTCAGGGTCTTAAAAGATTCTGTTCCAGATAAAATGGAACATTTTAATTCCATTTTAGTATAAAAGTCCTCCAGCATGCAAATTGTCTTTTTAACAATAGTAATTATTCAATAAAATGTTGACACTGAATTTATTTTTTAAAATCCCACTTTATTTTCTTCCTAACATCCTTCAACTCTTTCTAAATTTTATAAAGAAGTTGTCCATGTGCTGTCAGACAAACACTTTCCTATTTCTTAGAAATACTCTGTATACTCTGGATTCTGGTGGTGATCATGCTAACAACAGTTGTTTGGGGTTTTTTTGGTGTGTGTTTTTTTTTTTTAAATTAAGTTTGCCATATGCAAGACAAACCCTCCCAGATTTACATTAAAAAGAGATGATGGGTTAGTTACAGAAAAGTTTGTACAAGGTAAAAAAATTCCAATCTGAACTTCTTCAAAGACTTTTGTCATCACAATTAGTTAGGGAATAACCAAGGCTAGTTAAGAGTCTTGAATCAGAAAGATAATCAACATCTGTAAAAACTTTTCCAGCCATTTACCAGCTTGAGTTGTTTGGGGGATAAAGTCCTTCTTTTAATGCAAAATCTGCATTGCTTGTTGCCTATAACAAACCAACTGCTTTTCTCCAAGGAGTGTCTTTCTTGAGCAGAACCTAGGCTCATGTTTTTCTGACATAGCTAAAGGCTCTAATAACACCCTCCTACATCTTTGCTCCCAGCCAACAAGCCACATAGTATTTCTTGCATAATAATATCTCATTGAAAAACATAAATATCTTACAAAGCTTGTTTTCCTCATGTAGACATTGTGTCTACACTAAATCTGATGTTTTGTATGTGTAGGAGTTGCTTTCCCATAAGGAGGCATTAATTGTTTCCTTGTCTTTTGGACCAAAGAGTCCCTGGTTTTATAACTTGCTATGTAAAACAGGTTTATATGTTGCATGTAAAGGGTATTTTCTGGCTTGTGATTGAGTTCAGGTAAATGTCTTGTTCTGCTGTTTTGTATCTAAATTACTACACAGTCCAGTGCCAGATCTCAGCTGAGAGGTGGCAATTAACTGAGAGCTTCCTAAACCACACAGCAAACTGCCTGTGGTTGTCTGGATATCCTTGTCCACCCTGGTACAAAGTAGACTGAATTTTTCATGGTCTCCAAAGTGCCCCACCAAGGTGCAAGCACTGGGTTTTAACCCCCTCCCAGAAGTACCTAGTCTTGCACACACCTCTGAGCTGAGCAAAGACAAGTCTCAAGAGGCTCGGCAAGGTCTTGGCAACTAGAGACTTAGGGATTGCCAGGTCCTGGTGGACCCATTGATGCCCACGTGGGAGGTCTCAGGGGAATATGTTTTAACCACTCATTATTGGACTGAGGTGGACATACAGTGCCAGCACTGCCTTAAGGAAGCATGAGCAGTGGAGTCTATACAGGAAGAAATGAGGTGGAGGGTTTTTTTATTAAAAGCATCTTGCTGGGGACATTTGGGCTGGCAGAACTAAATCCTGCCCTGGTACAAGATGTGGAGAGACATATTGGACAGAGCAAGGAGAACAGGAAGAAAGTTGAAAGTGGGCCTGATTAGCTTGTTTCTTGAGAGAAATTCCAGCAGCCATTCTGGCTGGGTGGCTAGGGATGGATTTTCTCTTCCAGGTTAATGACCAAAGTTGTCTTTTAGACAACATAAGGAAGAAGCGTCTAAATTCAGGAGAAGGGAGCTGTATAGCTGATGATGAATGATATTCCACATGCTCTGCCTGTAAGATGGGGGAAGACTGGATAGTAATTGAGATTAGATAACTGCTTCCATCTCATTTCAGGGGCACATCAAACCATGTCTCTCTGTGCTGAGTGACTTCTTGTGGCTGAAGGTGTTTTTCTGAAAGATGCACCCATCTCCAAAGGACTCTGCTGCAGCAATGGGGGTCATGGGGAAGCAGTTTGGGTGCAGGCTATGTAAAATAAATGGAGAAGGGGGTGGCTCTTGTGGCTTAAGTTAGGGACAGGTGACACTGGGCTTGGATCTAAATGTTGGTAGGAACCTATTGCTTGGGTGCATGCACACCTTCCGGGGAGGTCATCTTCCTGAACTCCTTCACTCTATTGCAGCAGCAGTCTGATGTGACTCATGAACATCCCCGGTCTTTGAAAATGTCCTTCAGCCCCATGAAGGTGTGAATCTTGCTTTATGGTCCTGTATTATCCTACTCAAAACCAGCTGTGGAAGTATTCCTTGGGGAAGGGAATGGCATAGGAAAAAAAAAACCTCTGTGAAAGTAAAACTGACTTCCCTTTCTTCAGGTGTTGATGAATAATGCTCTTTCATAATGAGTTGGCGGTGTCCCTTTGGCACAGAGAGACTAAGGACAAGTCAAAGTGATGCTGTGCTGGGGAGGGCATGGGTGCATGGAGGCAGGCTGGCCCTGGGCACCCAGTGTCTCAACCCACCTTGCTCTGACAGCAGAAATGTGAGTTGCAAGGGGAATGGGGACCCTGCTGGGAGCTCAAGCAGACGGGTCCTGCTTCCATATCACATTGCTAAATCAAAGACATTGTGTCACATGGGACATTAGTTGGGGAACTAGACTGACAGGGTGACAGCAATTCCTTGCTTCTTCCTTTTTCCTTCCTTGTCTTGCTCTTGTGTGCTTTCCATTGGGCCCTACTAAATACCTACTACTGAATGTATGAATCTCTCTAGTTCTCAGACAGGGCCTAACACCCTTGGGATTATTCTGGCCAAGCACTCGGAGTGATTTCTGTGCCATAAATGGGTACTGACTGGTGGAAGCCATGAAGTCCAGATCTGTGTGGGTAAAGGTGATGTCCTCCACATGCAAAGCCCTAAGACTGGCAGCAACTTGCAAAGCCTTCAGTGAATGCAGCTACTCTGGTATGAAACCTTGGTGCAGGCTTGTGAAGAGGGTCAGTGATACCAACACATGACGGATCTGGGAGACCACAAATACCATCACAAGCACCATGGTGATGTCTCATTCTCCCTGGCTCATGTGGATGTCCCAACCTTGCTTGTGTGTCTCTGCCACATGCAATGCCTATAGCTTTCATGCTGTGATTCTGACAGATTGTAACTCATACCAAAACTCTCAATTTGAAAACTCCAGCCTGACCTGTCATGACTCCCCTACATTGTCTGTGCTGTTTCAGAGGTGCAGTAACAACAGCTGGACACTGGACTGCAGCCCCAGCACCTTCAGTGCTGGAAAAAGTAAAATAATTACTTCCTATGCCCCAGTTCTGTCCTGTCCTTACCACCCACACAATAGTCACCCATTTTTCCCTGGGCACTACAACCTTTTAGCTCTGTTTATTAAAGTCATTTATATTCTACCTGAGCCTGTTCTCCAAAACCCTCCCAGACTCATTCATAAGCCTTCGCTTTTTCTGCTTGGGAATCAGTAAAAATACAGAGCAAAAAGGATGCCCAAGGCTGGCCACTCTAAGCATCCTTTTGAGACGCTCCCATATTTGAGATGATGCTTTGCACAACAAAGTTTCAAGGAGCAGGTTTTTTTTGGTTGGTTGGTTGGTTGGTTGGGTTTTTTTTAATGTAATTTTTTTTAATTAACCATAGCTGCAGCCACACTGTTTTGTATTATGTTTTCGTGCAGGACAGTGCCAAGAGTGGTCACTCCTCTCTTGATTCCTCCCAGACCATGAGGTAATCTGCCAGGAAGCAGGTTCAATTTTATGTGGTTTCTTCTCAACAAACCTACCTTGGCTGAGCCCATCACCTCATTACCCTCCCAGCACTTACAAATGGATCAGTTAATAGGGCAGGTGGGGATCTTTCCGGGTACAGAAAGAAGGTGGCTTGATTGATCTTTGATTCCCAGTGTTCTTCTGGACCTGCTTCTTAAAAATAGTTATAGTGCTTATCCTGCACAAGTCCTATGGGAACATCAAGAGATCTTGGAGATAATTACTAATGGGTCCAAAGTGTCTCCAGCTACTTTCTTAAGTACCCTTGGTTTATTAAACTATGCTGACTGGGCTTTGACCTGTGTTTTTCCTATTCTATACTCTTCTTCCACCCCTCATTAACAATTTCTGATGTTAGTACTTTGTCCCAGTTATGCTTTTCCTACATCTGAAGCAAGGTAAAGGCTGTACCAACTTTCACTCAGCCCCTTGCCCTGTATTCTCCTTTCCTGTAAATAGCAGGTCTTCATTTCTTCATCTTCCACTTACTTCCAATGTAATTCAAGAACCTTTTCCATGGAGCCCCTTAGGTGTCTCAGTAGCCTCTAACATTTACAGGTTCTTCAGCTTATTTGAATTTACCTTGGCTTGCCTGGATTTTTCCATTGTTGTCCTGGTTACTCACAGGACATAATTTCCATTTGTTGTACAATGCCTTTCTGATTCTTAGGTCATCAGCTGGTGTCTGATGCCATCACTGTCATCTCTTACTGTACTTCCTCTCTTCTCTGCTCATCAGGACAGATTGACTTTGTGTGCTTAATTAAGGGTATGTTTGTGTGATTGCATTAGAATTAATTCAATACTTCATAAGAAATTATTACCTGTCAGATAAAACACAGTAACTGACTGTACTTCTGTTTGAGCCTATTCTGGTTGTGAAATTAAATGGATTAAACACCTTCATGGCTGGGTTAAGCAAATCCTCCTTATCACATTTTCAATGAACTAGTCTTCTGCATATAATAAATTATTTCATCAATTTGTTGGCAGTAATGCCTTTCAATGTACTAATTGATCTATTGTGATAAGTAAACACATTCATAAAATCTTTTGGTAACACACAGGCTCTCTTACACTTGTGTTATTGATTTAGTTTTCCCAAGTTTTCTGACTACTCCTTCTTTGAAATCAATTATCCATGTTTGAAATCTTTTCTTTGGAACCTACTGTTCTTTTCCGCTGCTGTCACATAACACCCGGTAGTACAAGTGCTGTGGGAAGGCTGGTGTAGAACATTCCAGTTTGAACTGAGGTATGTATGGAGAAAACAAAATCGTCTTTTCTGCTGTGGCCTCCTCAAACCTGAAAAACACAGGGGATAGTTTATTCTTGACACCCTTAGGGCAGCTGTCAGTCCTGCATCTTTGGCAAAAAGGCATCTTCCAATGTGAAGTCGTTGGTCTGAGCTACTAGGAATCTCATAGAGGAGGATGTTGTGGGATCTGATAGTTGATGGAAGATGAAGTGGCCTCACCTTCAAAGTGCCTCTTGTACTTCCTTTCTTCTCCTTTCATCATCTTTGCATGCATTCAGCTTGCAACTTTCACTGTTGCAGAAAACACAGCTAGAGCAGAGATCCGTGTCATGAGTTGTTCACATGTTTGTGTGGTCCCAACTTATCCAAGGATATAGGACAATTTACAGATATCACTTGATAAAATGGGGCTAGCTCTGGTCTGCCCTCATAAGCAGATGTGTGTTGGAGAGCACACAAACACTAAAAGTATGTCCACTACTGGGACTGAATCCACAGTGCTGGTGAGACCTTGTTTCTGGTGAATTTTCTTGCAAGGGCAGTTAGGGAGCTTAGCTGTTATGCAATGAAGAGAGGTCAGCCTTTTGGCAAACACAGAGATGGGAGAAGGAGATACATAGGGTGCTGCAGAGGATGTGAGAGTGTAAAAGTAGCAGGTGTGTGAGCGGGACAAATAAGACAATAGATGCAGACGGGGTGGAGTTGCTCAGATGGAAATCCACCTCCTCTTAGCTAAAGAAGCATAAACACAAAGATGCTGTGACTCATAATTTATTTATTTTTGCATCTTGTTGGACAGTAAGAGACAGGTTGTATGCCTGCAATTTACTTTTGACTCTGCATTCAATGGTGGATCAGGAAAGTTCCTTCTATAATGTTCCCTGCCATAATCTCAACACCCTGCAGTCATTAGTGTTTATGGTCACTGGTATGTCTCCTCTCAGAACCTCCAGGCAGAAGAGACAGAAAAGAAACAGACTCCATGCTTAAAGTGGGACACAGCAGCTACCTTTTAATCCATTTATTTCTGTTTAGCACAGTTTAGTCCTATTTATACTGAGGACATTAAATCTGTTGGCTTAAATTTTATAATTGAGCTACTGTTATAGTGTGGACATGCACCAGATTTGTTCATGGCTACAGAACAGATCTGGCAAGAGTCTCTAAGAATAAATTCTATTTGTTAAGACTTAGAGTTTGAGTTAAAGCTGGTAAAAACACTCAACAGGAAAGTAAACAGATGCTATTTGTAAGAAGGCAACCCAATAAATATGGGTCACTTTTGGAGATCTGAGCCCAGACATGTTTGTCAAGATTTAGAAGTTGGTTCGTTGAGATATTTTGTAAATATGTGGTTCCAGGAGTTTGAGGAATGGGAACAAAAAGGCCTGTAGATGTGTACAGTAATACCCCTGAAAAATCAGTCTATACTTAAACTGTTTGCTCTCTCTGAATGGCTGAACACATCCCACATGGTCAACAGGGTCCTAATTGTACAAGAAACTCAGGGGGATAATGGAAAGTAATAAGGAAGGGTATTTCTCCTAAAAGCAACATTGAAACAGAGAGCAAACAATGTTCCTGAAGAACAACAGCCACCTAAAGAACACATTGCTGAGATTCTGTGCTGTTCAGTTGCACAAACTGACTCCGCCATATCCAGGACTCAATGGGGAGGAATTTTTGAAGAGGAGAATGGGCACAGTTGACTCAAAAGGTATCAGTGTGGTTGTTCAGGTGTCAGATAAAGGCATTTGAGTGCCTGGCTCTTTGAACTTTCATTTGAACTTCCCCATCAGACTGGGGCCTTCCAGACTGATGATATCTTAGAGATAACCCAGAAGCTCAGCAGTGTCTCCTTATGCTAGACCTCTTTGTCTGAAGTGGTGATAGAATCAGGAGCTAGATCCCAATACCAGGATTAGAGAGGAGACATCAT
Organism: Ceyx melanurus; assembly: GCA_024611195.1. Taxonomy (NCBI): domain Eukaryota; kingdom Metazoa; phylum Chordata; class Aves; order Coraciiformes; family Alcedinidae; genus Ceyx; species Ceyx melanurus. The sequence goes on from JANHGL010002747.1 coordinate 34,260, forward strand.
TGTGTCACTCTGTCTCATAGAACTCTGGTGATTTTCTGATGGGTGTTGCTTGTTTTCTGTACATGTCTCCTGGAGAGTTAGGCAGAATTCACAAAGCAAGAGAATAAAAAAAAAATGTAGTGTTTGATGTCTGCTTTGACATTGTTTCTATGCTGCAGTGAATGCTGGATGAAATACAGGACTACTCAGAGAGAGTGACGCACTGAGATCTGCATCATCATTTCCAAACTACAACACATGGACTCTAGGAAGCCTTCTGGCTTTGTTCTGTAGTGTGTGAAGGACATTGTATCACCATGCTTTTTAGATTAGATATGATTATTTTCAGGCTCCAGTTGGAAGACAGGAAACAACTTGAGGGCTCCATGGGCCCCCAGCCATAAGCCAGCTTGGCTCCTGATGATACTACTCCATGTCAGGAGATCTGTTGGCTGTTGCCATTGACTTGTGCACTTCTGGTATTATGGCACATCAGCTACTCTATCTTTCACCTTGCTGAGTAGCATCAACTTGCGTAATTCCATTGAACTAGTACATTATAGTCACCTATATTAACTAAAGACCCCTGACAGCAAATGAGCTTGGACTTGTGGATCCTGCTTTTGTAGGTCAGAACCATTCTTGTCCTTCTCTGAACCTATTTAGGGAAGTTTATCCAGCTTCCCTATGTGTGTTTCCCTGAGTGTGTAATTAGATGTGCTCAGGCTGCAGACAATGTATGCACTTGGCTCTGAATTGGCCTGCAGAGAAAGTCAACATGGCTCAGTTTCACCTGTTGCTCTGCAGGTAGCCAAACAGGAGCCACAGCCACAGTCTTTCAGGACACTCTTTCAAGCTCTCACAGGGAATATAATTTTACATGGCATTTTTAAATGTTAGGCTTCAATTTGAGGTGTTTAAGGATGCTAGAATGCCTAAGGAATTCAGTAGGTCCTTTGAGGTCAGATTGTTATGTGGAGGCACCTGTAATGTTTCCTTCATGGGTCTGTAGGACTCAGTCTACTCTTTACCCAAAACTCCTATCTTACTCCGTATTTTCTTCTCCCTTCTCTGGTGCACCTTGCAAAACACAACTCATCTTGATCCAGCAATGCAAGTCCTTCACCCCTCCTCTGAGAGCTCAGTGCCCCTCATCCCGCCTCAGGGTCCTTTGTATATCTGTCTACTATAGTTTGGCTGGAATTGCCTCTTTTCTAGCAGAGTCAGTTTCTTTTAATGCATCAACAAGATCAGCCCTAAACAGTGACTATTCAGAGGATCTCACCTATGCAGTTCTTGTTTGTGAAATATCCACTCTGTTCCAGTTTTTGACAACCGACTGGTTCAAAACCAAAGTCCACTAAAACTCATCTGTATCATCCTGCAAGAACGTGACAAAATATGGCAAAGTGTTAAGCTTACTTTCCTCTCAATTTGTCTGACAAGTTATCAATTTCTGGATGTTGTTCTCCCCACCTCTTTCCCTATCCCCCCTTACAACAACTTTTTAGTCATTCTCAGTAATGTACTGCAGCATCTACTATTCTGATTATCTGTGGCACATGGAGATATGTATGAGATGTGTTCACTCTTATGACATGAGTTTCAAACAGTAAATCATGGGTAGACATCCATTTTCCCAACAGGATCTTTGGCACAATGAGTTTTTTCTCCTCTCCATGGACTTTAAATTAACATGGCTTTGACATGAGTACGTCCTAATTCGGCTTTGGTCCTGCTGTGTCAGGTGCCTTTGCACATGCATACACACACACACACACACACACACACACACACACACACGTGTGTGTCACTGTACAGGATTAACTGGACTCTGCACCTCTATCTTTGTCAGCCATCATCCTCCTTCTTAGTCATGGCTGAGGCAGATAAGCAGCTGGTTTTGCTATTGGCTTAATGATAGTAAGTAAACAGTAATTAATATTTTGCAATCATTTAGATCATTGAATTGGACAATCTGAAAGCACTTAATTAACATTATTTAGTCATCATTACATAGCCCACATGAGGTAGATAAAGTTTTATTGTGCAGGAGGGGAAATGGAGACAAAGGAATATCGGAATCAGGCAGGTTAAAATTCAGAATCATAGAATGTTTTGGGCTGCAAGGGATCTCTAAAGGTTACCCAATCCCCCTGCAGTAAGCAGGGACATCCTCAACTAGATCAGTTTACTCACAGCCACCCTGAATATCTCCAAGGATGGGGCATCAACTACCTACCTGGGCACTTGTTCCAGTGTTTCACCACCCTCATTGTAAATAACTTGTTTCTTACATACAGTCTAAATCTACTCTTCTCTAGTTTAAAATCATTAAAGCTCATCCTGTCACTAAATGCCCTTGTAAACAGTCCCATTCCTGCCTTCTTGTAGGCCCCTTTCAGGTACTGGAAGGTCACTATTAGGTCTCCCTGGAGCCTGCTCTTCTCCAGGTTAAACAAGCCAAGCTCCCTCAGTCTGTCTTCATAGGAAAGGTGCTGCAGCCCACTGATCATTTTCATGGCCCTCTGCTGGATCTGCTCCATCAGGTCCATGTCCCTCCTGTACTGAGGGTTCCAGATCTGGATGCAGTACTCCAGGTGAAGTCTCACCAGAGCAGAGTGGCACTCTTAAGCTGCTGGCTATGCTTCCCTTAATGCAGCCCAGAATGTGATTGTCCTTCTGGGCTGCAAGCACATGCTGTCTGTTCATGTCCAGCTTCTTGTCCACCAGTACCCTCAAGACCTATTCTGCAGAGACGCTTTCTATCACCTCACCCCCCAGCCTGTACTGATATTGAGGACTGTTACAGCCCAAGTCTAGGACCCTTCACTTGGTCTTGTTGAACCTCATGAGGTTCATGTCACAGAATCACAGAATGTTAGGGATTGGAAGGGACTTTGAAAGATCATTAAGTCCAATGCCTCTGCTGATCAGGTCACACAGGAATGCATCCAGATGGGTTTTTAATGCCTCCAGAGAAGGGGAACCCACAACCTCTCCGGGCAGTGTTCTGATACCCTCACTGTGGAGAAGGTTTTCCCTCTATTTATGTGGAATGTTTTATGTTCCAGCTTGCACCCATTTCCTCTTGTCCTACCATTGAATGTCACTAAGAAGAGTCTGGCTCCAACCTCCTGACACTCAACCTTTACATATATAAACATTAATGAGGTCAACCCTTAGTCTCCTCTTCTCCAATGTAAAGAGACCCAGCCTTTCCTCATTAGGGTGGTGTTCCACTCAATTATCTTTGTGTCTCTGTGCTGGACTCTCTCAAGCTGCTCCCTGTCCTTCTGGAACCGAGGGGCCCAGAACTAGACACAACATTCCAGATGTGGCCTCAGCAGGGCAGTGTAGAGAGGGAGAAGAACCTTTCTTGATCTACTATCTCTCCAACTTAGTGAGTCCCCCCACATGTTGTGGGGGACTGTGTCAAAGACCTTGCAGAAGTCTAGATAGATCACATCCATATGTTGTCCCTTGTCCACTTTATCACAGAAAGCCACTAGGTTCATCAGGCAGGATTTTCCCCTAGTAAAGCTATGCTTGCTGTCTCTGGTCACCTCCCCATCCTTCATGTGCCTTATCAGGCCTTCTAGGAGAATCTGTTCCATGATCTTCTCAGGCACAGAGGTGAGGCTGACTAGTTCCCAGGGTCCCCCTGTTAAAAATAGGTGTAATGTGTCCCTTCCAGTCTCCAGGGACTTCACCTGACTGCCAGGACTTTTCAAATACTATGGAGAATGGCTTGATGACTACATCAGCCAATTCTCTCAGGAATCTGGGATGTATCCCATCAGGTCTCATAGACTTGTGTTTGTTCAGGTTCCTCAAGTGATCATGAACCTGATTTTAACATACAGTGAGAGGAGCTTTGCCACCTTGTCTTCATCTTGTGATTTTTTAACGTGGGAGGTGTTGGGAGACTACCAGTGAAGACTGAGGAAAAAAAGCTGTTGAGAACCATAGCCTTCTATTCATCAGTTGTTACTAGCTTTCCATTATTGCTCTTCAGGGGATTATGTTTTCTTTAACTTTCCTTTTTTGCACTGATATACCTGTAGAATCCTTTCTTATTATTCTTGGCATCCCTTGCTAAGTTCAGCTCCAACCATGCCCTGGCCTCCCTGACCTCATCCCTAAACAATTGGGCATCATTCCTATGTTTTTCCCAGAATACCTGTCCCTGCTTCCACTGCCTGTGCAGCTCTTTCTTGCCTCTTAGCTTGACCAGCAGGTCATGGCTCAGCCATGCTGGTCTCTTCTCTCCCTTGCTAGATTTCTTACACTCAGGGATGGAGATCTCTTGCATTCTATGCAAAGTGTCCTTAAAGACCTGCTAGCCCTTTTCTTCTCCCTTGTCCCTGGGAAACATTTGCCAGGGTGTCCAGCTGACTAACTCATTGTCCAGCTGGAATTTTGTTTTTCTGAAATTCAGAACTTCTGTCAGAAGACTTTTGAAGCCTTGGTACTTCCGAAAACCTGCTGAAGCCTCATTTTGAAGACGTCAGGGACAAAGCTGAGGCTAAAATACAGAGGGAAAAGTCACAGAATCACAGAATCACAGAATCACAGAAATTAGGGGCTGGAAGGGACCTAGAAGATCATCTAGTCCAACC